>BQNB010024026.1:0-61174 GCA_026074375.1 Tanacetum coccineum | reverse complement strand
TCCTATATAAAACATAGGAAAAAAACATGTATTCCTATCTTGGTACCTACGGTTAATTTAAACTAAACTAAACAAACAGTACAAGAGATCGATACGCCATATCCATAAACTGGAATACGCCGTATTGAGAAACTTGTAAAAAGTATATAAATACGGGTCAGTCTGTTGAATATGCTGTATCATGTGCATGAATATGTCGTATTGCCAGAACTGACAATAATGTTTTTAAAGTGCATAAAAAGTAAAGATTGATAACGTCCAGACAATCAATACGCCGTATGGTATGGAGCGGATACGCCGTATTGATGTCTGGGAAGACAGACTCAATAAAAATAAATAACATTTCGGGTTGTCTCCCGAGAAGCACTTTTGTTTACAACGAAGTCTTTAAGTTATACTTTTTTTTAGCTTCTTCACTTGGCTCTAGTTACCATCCATCCTTCGTCCATCATTCGAAGGATTTCCTGGTATGCTCGGCATGCATCTTTGCATGTATCCGTCAAATCTTCGTATTCATCTTCTTTAATAGCCACATACTCTTTGTTTTGTCAGAATGAATACTTGATCATCTCGAATCTTCTAATGGTGCAAACCGGCAACTCATGATTATTAAACAATTCACATCTTTCCTCATTATCATGTTCATTCTCATATTCTCTTTCTTCTTGATCATGGTTGGTAATCTCACAACCGTCCTATCTTCTCCAACCATTGATATTTGATTCGTCATCATTATCATCATCAATTAATCCCTCCATGATAGCCTTATTTCTTAAAGCTTCTTCTTTCAGCTTGCTATCCTTCAAAGCATCGTACCATTCTAAATCTTGGTAATGGAGCGTGTTATCAACAATGTAAGCTCTAGGTAAGTTTCCACCATTACAGTATCCATCATTCTTCCAACTACATGTTGGCCATTCCGAATATACAAAATATACTGAATATACAAGAATATACACTAATCTAATTTACACTACTCCTAAGGGTTAGATCTAATCTAAAAACCAAAATATAAAATAAAAATCAAGATTAATTTTCACTCCTCGACAACGGCACCAAAAACTTGATTGTGTCGTTGTGTGGTGTATATTTTTATGATTCAAGTTTTAAATTTATATTTTTCCGACCTAACCAAAAACAACACTTTAACGGGCAGTGTACCCGTTCGGTGGTAGATTCGTGGTAAGTAGGGTGTCGAACACTTAAAGCGAGGTTAAATCTCTCAATTTATTAATACTTTGGTTTACTAATCTAAGTCAAACCTATGCTAATCTATAACAACCTGCAATTTTCATCAATGTAAATATCCATCTATTAAATTAGATGTACTATAATATCCATCTATTATATATATACCACCTTTTTATAGGGAAATTTTTGATTTATCTCATTATGCAACGTAACTTGCATCTCTAAAGTAAACGAGCTCACGCATATGTTTATATCATGTAAACATCCTAATATGTCAAGTCTATATCATAATATCATTTTACCAAGTACATTATTTATTTAACGTACTTTTCAAAATGTTATATCAAAACAAGCATTAAACGTTAATGTTTATATCAAAACCCTAATTATATGTAATGTATACATATAAAATGAATGTACAAGCCTTTAAAGCATGTGTACAAGTATCATAGCACCACATTTGAATATCTTTTCCCTCCTGAATCAAGTTACAACTTTCTAAAGCTCAATGTACAAGTTAATAATACAAGTTAAACTAGGTCATTTTACCTCCTAAATTACTTTGGTTTCTTACCACCATTTTAACATAAGGTACAAGCACTTAATGCATGACTTATAAACCCTAAACCTAATCCTTAAATCATTCTAAAACCTAATCTAAAACCCTAAACCCTAAACGAAACCCTAAAACCCTAATTTCACTTTAAACCTAAAACTAAACCCTAAACCTTAAAACTAAGCCCTAAACCTTAAACCTAAACCCTAAAACTTAATCCTAACACTAATCCTAAACCCTAACCATAACACAAATTAAAACCTTAAAACCCTAACCCAAAATGAAATGAACCTGACACCCTTTTTCTTACATTTTTACCCATTTTAAGCAACCAAGCACCTCAAGCAACCACCCTAGCACCTCTATGACATCACCATGACCTCACAAGCAGCCTACCAAGTAGCTCCATCACCATCTTGCTCACCAAGTTGCAAAAATTAAATACTTGTCCTCTATTGTACACGAAACCACCACAACACCCTCCATTTTGCATTGCTACACTCCATAGATTCCCTGAATCATCTATAACCCTCCTTAATCACCACTCTATAGCTCTTGACACCTTTCATAGCTAAAACTTAGGCACCAAGGGTGTTTCAACCCTATAAATAGCCGAAACATGCATACATTTCAAATCACACCTCAAAACTTCAATACATACACAAATGGAGTTCTAGCTCAGCCAAGGAAGAAGTATAAGATCCCTAAGCTCAGAATAGAAGCCAAGAATAAAGATAAGGAGCCCTTGTAGTCGTTACCAGGCGTACAAACCCGAAAACCTCATTTCAACCCATTTCTAGCTCAAGTAAGCTTAGATCTTGTTCCATAAGCTTATATTATGTATTAGAATGTTCATAATACTCTTAATATCATATAAGAACTCTTTTTTGAAGCTTTGAATCCTCAAACCCATGTGTTTTTTATTAAAACCCTAAAAACGACCCATTTTGATTTTCTAGCTAACGATTATTTTTTCTAAACTTTTGTTATGTTAGAATATCTTATTTTAGCTTATTATAATAAGCTATAATCTGCAAATATCATTTGGAATCTTAAAATAAGCTTGCATGGCTTTTTGGACTTGTTTTGCAAATATTTCCATGCATAGAGGTATATATCGTAACTTTCTAAAATTTATAACTAAAGGGGCTGAAAATGTCATTATTCTAAAGTTATAACTATTACGACCTATTTTGCCAAGTTTCAAAGTTAAAGGTTTAAATTATATATACTTTATAAATAAAGGACTAAAGTCGTAAAAGTTTATAAACCAAGGGTATACATTGCCAATTTTGCAAACTTAAAAATATAAAATATAATATTTTTATATAAATTATAAAAATATATATTAATATTATAAAACTCGATTTTATTAAAACCTGACACATTTATCGTTATTAATCATAAATCGACGCATTATTTCGTTATATATTTAACGTAATTTATCATCAACTAACTTTTGAAGAAACTTAAAATCTTATCGTATCACGTTACTAGGGAATTTCATATGAAGGGTTTCATTTGAGTTTTCATTTTGATGAGTTTGTTGGGTTTACTATTTAAAGTGCCCTGGCTCCTCAAACGATACTAAAGTGCCCCGCACAGCGATACAATATTTCCATAATTTAATAAATCAAGGATATACGTTAAACTTTATAAAGTTTTGAAACATAAACTATCACACTAAGACTTGACATATCACCCCAGGTTGCATGACGAAGCCGTTATTTTCACTTGATATACTTTTGCCATCAACCAGATTTTCCCTATATTGTTAAGGTGAGTTCATAGCCTCACTTTTAAATCTCTTTAATATTTTCTAAACCCGTGAGGGGGATACATGCTTAAACCATAAAATGTTTTTCCAACTATATGCTATTCTGATATATTATTGCCTAAGTCCTTTCCTCAAGGCCTCAGTGCCATGAGCTTAGATGCAATAATACTGTTTTCCATAATAATTGTACTCATTGCAATATTACACTTATGGGTGTATTATCAACGTAACCCACGGTCTTAGATGACTGTATCATCACTAATTTAAAACGCAGCAAAATTTAATAAAAAACCTTTTTATTAATGATATGAAAAAAAAAATTTCACGTCTCAGAGCGCCGCGAATGTTGAGCGCATAAGGAATGAGCAATATTAGGAGACTCGAGGAACGGGATAACATCTTATGGCACGATGCACAGACTTGAAGATGGTTAACTCTTATCAGTTCAAACTTATATGTTTTCATGTAATTTGTTGGAGGACCTCGTGTTGTAAAAAATCGATGAAATAATGAATGAATAACGTATCTTTAAAAACGTCTCTTTCGTATCGTTATCCTATGATTATGACTGTTGTACTATGAAATAATACCCCAGATTAGCTTCCGCTGCTATATGTCAAAAATAGGGGTGTTATAGATTGGTATCAAGAGCCACGGTTATAGAGAACAAGGTTGAAACCTTAACTATAACTACTTTTCTTTTTCCATCCAAGAAAGTCCTCCGTGCCACTACATTTCCGGAATAGTATGTAAAGATACATAACTATTATACTATTATATAAATAACTTATGTTATTTACTACTGGGTTGTTAACAGAGTGATGTCTTCTCCCAACCATCCTACTTCCGATATTGAGGAGCTTTTTTGCCTAACTTCCAGACAATATCCCAATCCGGCTTCCCCGGACTATGTCCCAGCTTCACCAGGAAAAACTTATTCTAGCTCTTCAAATAACTCATTTGGTGTAGTTCCAATAGTTTCACCAACTCTTTCACTTTTTCATGATGACCCCTATATGAAGGTCATGCATGCATACTATGCTAAAGAATCACCTATTCCACCACCAACTATTGTGCCTCCATCTACAATGCTATCTCTAATGTTTAATCCTCAAGAATTCTTTCTTCTGGAGGAATTATTGTCACCTAAGAAACAAGGCCATAACCAATCATTCTCCTCTACTTCTGCCCTACCTCAAGAATTTGAGATGTGAGAAAGCTCTCGTAAACAATTCCTGGAACGCATGAGTGACAAATTGAGAAATTCTAATCACTTGTATGAACTCGTCTTCTCGACCGAATTGAGCACATAGAAGACAAAATAGAAGGTCTCGGAAAAGGTCGGGTGATTATACAACAAGATTTTGACAATCTGGAAGCTGAACTCCAAAAGGCTCATGCTCGAATTGCTAAACTTCAAAGTAAGCAAATGGGAAATAGCAAAAAAATTGCTCTGGCTCGCTTCAGGATTGCTAACCTAGAACAAATCATCGAAGAAATCCAACTCCGTCACCAAGCAGACAAGGAAAGTCTTCTTAATGCAATCTATGAACTCAAGAACAGCCAGAAAGGACCATCGAACTACTAGATTAGATACTAGTTATAGCTTTTAACCTAGCCATGGGATGTGTGGTATAAATAACAACACTTGTCAAAATTTAACTATGTACAGTACAAAGGCAAGTTGTTCATGATATAATACAATGGCAATCCCGTTATACCTTGTTGTTTCATAATACCGATATATCCATCCTAAAACAACTTCCATATATCATCACGTCCCGTCTCCATCGTTATGGACTCATACATGATTTCTAAATATAACTCATAGAAACTTATTTGATATAATTATACTATGATTTCCGATATCACTATTTGACAATGGTTTATTTTGAACTTTAATCATTTAAGACTGTGTGATAACATTTCTTATTACGTGTAACTTATGTTGATAGAAAGCCTCCTAAAAGAAGTCAAGACATATCTGAAGCACCAACCATGACTCAGGCTGCCATCAGGAAACTAGTTGCTGACAATGTTTCCACAGCTCTGAAAGCATAAGCCGCTAACATGGCAAATACTGATAATACCACCAGACCAAGAGAAGCTCATGTGGCAAGACAATGTAGCTATAAAGAGTTCATGAGCTGCCAACCTATCAACTTCAAAGGTACGGAAGGTGCTATTGGTCTCAACCACTGGTTTGAAAGAACTGAATCAGTGTTTTCCCATAGCAACTGTATCGAAGACTGCAAGGTGAAGTTCGCTACTTGTACTTTAACTGAAGAAGCTTTATCTTGGTGGAATTCTTTTGCCCAACCTATTAGGATAGAAGAAGCTTACAAGATTACTTAGGTTGAATTCAAGAAACTTTTGATAAAGAAGTATTGTCCCTGAACTAAAGTCCAGAAGATGGAAGACGAATTTTACCATCTGACTGTGAAGGGGAATGATCTCAAGACATATGTGAGAATATTCCAGGAATTGGCAACCTTGTGTCCTACTATGGTGCCAGTTTCTGAGAAAATGATGGAAGTTTTCATCGGGGGATTACCTCAAAGTATTGAAGGGAATGTTACCACCTCTAAACCTCAAACTCTAGAGGAAGCCATTAACATAGCACAGAGGCTAATAGATCAGGTAACAAAGCATACTCTAGTGCAAGTATCAAGTGATCACAAATGAAAGTTTGACGACAGAAGAACTTTCAACAACAACAATGATAATAACAACAACTACCGTAACACCAACAACCGCTACAATAATCACCAACTGAAAATAATGGGTATACTGGAAACCGTCCCCTGTGTAAGAAATGAACTATGTATCACACAGGACCTTGCACTATTAAGTGTAATATTTGCAACAAGATGGGACATCTGACTAAGAACTGCAAAAACAAAGGGCCAGCCACTGGAAGTAATCTGCTACCAGTGACAGTTACTTGCCATGCTTGTAGAGAGAAAGGGCATTATGCAAATCAGTGCCAAAAGACCACCAACAATAATGCCTAGGGAAGAGCCTACATGCTAAGGGATAGGAATGCTCATCAAAACCCAAACGCAGTCATGGGTATGTTCCTTCTAAACCAACATCTAACTAGAGTATTATTTGAATTTGGAGGCGATAAAAGCTTCGTATCCATATCTCTTGCCTCTAAGCTAAATATTCTACCCATTACAATAGATACCTTTTACGATATCAAAATGGCTGACAGAAACTTAGTAAGCACAAACACCGTTATTCAGGGTGCAATCCTGACCTTGTTAAACCAACCTTTCAAAATTGATCTTATGCTGATTAAACTCGGTAGTTTTGACGTCGTCATTGGTATGGATTGGTTATCCAAGTATCATGCTAGGATCATCTGTAACGAGAAAGTCTTCCACATTCCCATCGACTGTGAAACATTAATCATTCGAGGTGACCGAAGTAAAACCCGACTAAATCTCATATCCTGTATAAAAACCGAAAGGTATATATCCAAGAGATGTCAAGTTTTCGTAGCCCAAATAATGGAAAAGAAGTCCGACGAGAAATGACTAGAAGACATACCGGTAGTTAGAGAATTCCTAAAAGTTTTTCTTGAAGATCTATCTGGCCTTCCTCCCATTCGTCAAGTAGAAATTCAAATCGATCTAATTCCAGGAGCGACACTTGTAGCCCGAGCACCTTAGAGATTGGCTCCATCAGAAATGCAGGAACTATCTAACCAACTTCAAGAGTTGGCAGACCGAGGTTTTATTCGACCAAGTACTTCACATTAGGGAGCTCCTGTCTTATTTGTTAAAAAGAAAGACGGATCTTTCAGAATGTGTATCGATTACCGGGAGTTGAATAAACTTACCGTAAAGAATCGTTACCCATTACCCAGGATCGATGACTTATTTGACCAACTTCAAGGTTCGAGTGTTTACTCAAAGATCGACTTGAGATCAGGTTATCATCAACTGAGAGTCAGGGATGAAGATATTCCCAAGACTGCTTTCAGAACAAGATACGGACATTATGAATTTCAAGTGATGCCATTTGGTTTAACTAACGCACCTGCTGTATTCATGGATCTCATGAATCGTGTGTGTAAACCATACTTGGATAAATTTGTGATAGTGTTCATCGATGATATTCTTATCTACTCTCGTAACAAAGAAGAGCACGCAAATCATCTGAGAATAATCCTAGAATTACTCAAGAAAGAGAAGTTGTATGCCAAGTTCTCCAAGTGTGATTTCTGGATTCATATCGTGCAATTTCTTGGACACTTAATTGATAGTCAAGGACTTCATGTTGACCCCGCCAAGATTGAAGCAGTTAAGAATTGGACATCTCCTACTACACCCACAGAAATACATCAATTCTTAGGACTTGCCGGCTACTACCAGAGATTCATCGAAGGTTTTTCGAAGATTGCAAAGTCTTTGACTGAATTAACCCAGAAAAACAAGAAGTATATCTAGGGCGAAGATTAAGAGTTGGCTTTCCAATTACTAAAACAGAAGCTTTGTGAAGCTCCAATCTTAGCATTACCAGAAGGAAACGACGATTTTGTTGTTTACTGTGATGCATCCCATCAAGGTCTGGGAGCGGTGTTAATGCAAAGAGAGAAAGTTATTGCATATGCATCCCGACAACTCAAACCTCATGAAGAAAACTATACCACTCATGATCTCGAATTAGGAGCAGTTGTGTTCGCTCTTAAAATTTGGAGACACTACCTATATGGTACAAAATGTATTGTGTTCACTGATCATAAAAGTCTTCAGCATATCCTTGATCAGAAAGAGTTGAACATGAGACAACGTCGTTGGTTAGAATTACTTGCAGATTACGATTGTGAAATTCGCTACCATCTTGGAAAGGCAAATGTTGTAGCAGATGCCTTAAGCCAGAAGGAATGAATCAAACCACTCTGAGTTAGATCATTAGTTATGACCATTCATCCAAACTTACCCTCACAAATTCTTAAAGCTCAAACCGAAGCACTCAAAGAAGAAAACATCAAGGCTGAAAACTTACGAGGAATGGATAAAGCATTTAAAATACGTCCTGATGGAACTCGTTGTATTAAGAACCAAAGCTGGTTACCACTCTTTGGTAATCTGAGAGACTTGATCATGCATGAGTCCCATAAATCAAAATATTCCATTCACCCGGGTTCTGACAAGATGTATCAGGATCTTAAGAAACTCTATTGGTGGCCTAACATGAAGGCAATCATCGCTGAATATGTTGGCAAATGTTTGACATGTTCTAGAGTTAAGGCAGAATGTCAGAAGCCATCCGGCTTACTGGTTCAACCAGAGATTCCTATGTGGAAGTGGGAAAGAATAACAATGGATTTCATCACAAAACTTCCCAAAACATCAAGCGGACATGACACAATCTGGGTCATTGTCGATCGTCTTACCAAATCCGCACACTTCATCCCTACCCGAGAGACAGATAGTATGGAAACCCTTACAAGGTTATACATAAAATAAATAGTCTCCCGGCATGGCGTGTCAATATCTATCATTTTGGATCATGACAGTTATTTCACATCCAGATTCTGGCAATCATTATAAAGTGCTTTGGGTACTTAATTAGACATGAGTACGGCATATCATCCCAAAACCGATGGACAAAGTGAAAGGACCATCCGAACACTTGAAGACATGCTTCGAGCCTGTGTTATAGATTTTGGAAAAGGATGGGAAAGACACTTACCATTGGTAGAATTCTCATACAATAACAGTTACCATGCCAGTATCAAGGCAGCACCATTTGAGGCACTTTATGGTCGAAAGTGCAGATCACCTGTTTGTTGGGCCGAAGTTGGAGATGTTCAACTTACAGGACCAGAAATAATCCATGAAACCACTAAAAAGATAGTGCAAATTCGACAACGCTTGCAAGCTGCAAGAGACCGATAGAGAAGTTATGCCAATATAAGAAGAAGGCCTTTAGAATTTCAAGTTGGAGATCGTGTTATGTTGAAAGTATAACCTCGTAAAGGTGTCATCCGATTCGGAAAACGAGGAAAGCTTAACACGCGGTACATTAGACCTTTCAAAATCCTTGAACGGATTGGCCCAGTGGCATACAAACTTGAGCTTCCTGAAGAGCTTAGTAATGTCCACATTTCTAATCTAAAGAAATGCTTATCTGACGAATCCCTTGTCATTCCAATGAAAGAGCTTCGACTTGATAACAAACTCAACTTTGTAGAAGAACCAGTGGAGATTAGGATCGAGAGTCAAGCTACGGAAAACAATTCATATTCCTATAGTCAAAGTAAGATGGAACTCTAAAAGAGGACCAGAATTTACATGGGAACCGAAAGATCAATTCGTGCAAGTATTCACATTGTTTTCAACATTACTTCGGCATCCAACTAATTCTACAAGACGAGATTTCTTTGAGGGAGGAGACCTATAAGTAACCGTATTTTCGTCAATGTAAATATCCATCTATTAAATTAGATGCACTGTAATATCCATCTATTATATATATACCACCTTTTTACAGGGAAATTTTTGCTTTATCTCATTATGCAACGTAACTTGCATCTCTAGAGTAAACGAGCTCATGAAACCCCTACCAATGCCATCTCTATCTATCTTTATATCATGTAAACATCCTAATATGTCAAGTCTATAACTTAATATCATTTTTACCAAGTACATTATCCATTTAACTTACTTTTCAAAACGTTATGTCAAAACAAGCATTAAACGTTAACGTTTATACCAAAATCCTAATTATATGTAATGTATACATATAAAATGAATGTACAAGCCTTTAAAGCATGTGTACAAGTATCAATGCACAACATTTGAATATCTTTTCCCTCTAAATTAAGTTACAACTTTTTAAAGCTCAATGTACAAGTCAATAATGCAAAAAAGTCAAATTAGGTCATTTTACCTCCTAAATTACTTTAGTTTCTTAACACCACTTTAGTACAAGGGACAAGCACTTACTGCATGACTTTTAAACCTTAAACCTAAACCCTAATTCATCCTAAATCCTAATCTTAAACCCTAAACCCTAAAAACAAAACCCTAAACCCTAATTTTACTTTAACCTTAAAACTAAACCCTAAAACCATATCCTAAACCTTAAACCTTAATCCTAAACACTAAACCATAATCCTAACATAATCCTAAACCTTAATCTATCTACATCTACTAAACCTCTCTAACCATTAACACAATTAAAACCTAAACCCTAACCCGAATAAAATGACCGGCACCCTTTTCTTACATTCTTTACAATTAAGCACTCAAGCAAGCACTAGCACCTCTATGACTCACAAGAGCACCCAAGTAGCTTACAAGTACCTCCATCACCACCCTTAAGCTCCAAGGCTTCTAGAAACCCCTTGACACCCTTATGGTAGTCGTGACCTCTCTACCACCTTCCACCTTGCCTAGCTATTTTCTAGCTTACCAGACTCATCACATAGCATCCCTTAGTAACCATATACAGCTCATAACCCTTAGCCATCAAGAAAACTTGGCCACCAAGGGTTTTCAACCCTATAAATAGCCGAATTCCACACCCCTTTCAAATCACACATCAAATTTCATCATATACAACAATGGAGTCTTAACTCAGACCAATAAGGATCAAGTGAAGTCCCTAAGCTCAGAATAGAAGCCAAGAATCAAGAAAAAGGAGCCCTTGAAGTTGTTACTAGGCGTACGAACCCGAAAACCCCATTTCAACCCATTTTAGCTTAAGTAAGCCTAAGATGTTGTTCCGTAAGCTTATATTCTATATTAGAATGTTAATAATACTCTTAATATCATATATAAACTCTTGTTTGAAGCTTTGAATCCTCAAACCTATGTGTTTTTGGTTAAAACCCTAAAAATGACCCGTTTTGATTTTCTAACTAATGAATACCTTTTCTAAACTTTTGTTACAATAGAACATCTTATTTTTGCTTATTCTAATAAGCTATAACCTACAAATGTCATTTGGAATTGGCTTTTTGGACTTGTTTTGCAAATATTTCCATGCATGGGGGTATATAACGTAACTTTTTGAAATTTAAAACTAAAGGGGCTGAAAATGTCATTATTCTAAAGTTATAACTATAAGGACCTGTTTTGCCAAGTTTCAAAGTTAAAGGTTTAAATTATATATACTTTATATATAAAGGACTAAAGTTGTAAAAGTTTATAAACCAAGGGTATATATTGCTAATTTTGCAAACTTAAAAATATAAAATATAATATTTTTATATAAATTATAAAAATATATATTAATATTATAAAACTCGATTTTATTAAAACCCGACACATTTATCGTTATTAATCATAAATCGACATATTATTTCGTTATATATTTAATGTAATTTATCATCGACTAACGTTTGAAGAAACTTAAAATCTTATCATATCACGTTACTAGGGAATTTCATATGAAGGGTTTCATTTGAGTTTTTGTTTTGACGAGTTTGTTGGGTTTACGATTTAAAGTGCCCTGGCTTCTCAAACGATACTACATGGCCTCTAGATTATGATAGCCCAAATAGCGATACAATATTTTCATAATTTAATAAATCAAAGATATACGTTAAACTTTATGAAGTTTTGAAACATAAACTATCACACTAAGACTTGACATATCACCCCAGATTGCGTGATGAAGCCGTTACTTTCATTTGATAAACTTTTGCCCTCAATCAGATTTCCGTATACTGTTAAGGTGAGTTCATAGCCTCACTTTTAAATCTTTTATTTCATAAACCCGTGAGGGGGATACATGCTGTAAACCATGAATACAAGTGTTTTCTAAATGTATGTTATCTTGATATATTATTGCATATGTTGTCTAAGTCCCTTTATGCCAAAAGACCTTTACCATCATGGACAATTAATCACTTGCGAGTGAACGCGAATATTGTAGATAGGCCTATTGGGATTGATGAATCCCGTTTGTGTTAGACGGATAGGTAACCAAACGCACTATATTTGAAACTCATAGGTATATGGAAATTACCTACACGGGGGCCATTATCTTTATATATATCATTATTGATATATACACTAGTCAGTTTGAGTGTCATGAGCTTAGACGCAATAATACTTTTTCCATAAATAATGTTAACTCATTGACATTATAAAGTACACTTATGGTGTGTAACACCGTAACCCACTCTTATGATACTCCATGTATTCACACTATTTATTATAAACTATGAAATTCACTCAACCAATTATGTTGACCTTTTTGCTTGTATATTCAAGTAACTGAACATTTATGGCATAGAGTGCCGGACTTGAAGATGCTTAAACTATTATCATTCAAACTTTATGTTTTTGTGTAGATTTTGGGACCTCTGTTTGTAAAAACTCTGATGAAATAATGAATGATAACTTATCTTTTAAAAACGTCTCTTTCGAGTCGTTTTCTATGATTATGACTGTTGTACTATGAAATAATACCCCAGATTAGCTTCCACTGCTATATGTCAAAAATGGGGGTGTTATAGGTATCCTTTCTACACAATCACGTTTCCCTAGACGTCTATGTCAATGTAATATTTTATGGCTCGTTTCTATAAAGTCTACTGCGCCACCCATCAAGAAGAAGCTATACTAAAAAGGATTCTTAACTAATTCACATGCAATCATAAGCAAACACTATAAGATCTAGCCTAGGATGTTAAGGAGAAGCGAAGAATAATAATTAATAAGACAACACATAAACATATTGAAAGATTAAAAGATAAAGAACTTCACTGATCAAAACATGGAGTTTTGGTTGTTACAAAGGGGTTTGAGAACCTTAAAAACGACCTAACTACTACTGATAATCGTACTCTAATAATGATTAACGAATCCCACAAGTTCCACACTCAAAACCCTAAAAACAAGTTTGTATATATAGAAAAATGACCGCGACGGCTTCGCTTTGTAATCCTGACGTCATTGCTTCATCGAATCTTCTAGGGTTTCATGTGTCGATTAAGTCCTAACGCCGTCTCTTTGATGATTTAACGGTGTCACAAGTATTTGTGACGCCGTCTCTAGGGTCTGTGTGCCCTTTTCTTCTTCGACTTTGGTGTAGAGTTGTAATCTCGTATGTTTCTTCCCTAAATGAGCCCAAGTCGCGTGTATTTCCTCCAAATGTCATCCAAGTGCTAAAAATACAAAAAAGGAATGATTAATCACGTATTTTAGAGATATTTACATGATTTATGAGGTTAAATAACCTCGAAAAAGTGTATAAAATGACACCTCATTAAATACCCCTACACTTAGGATTTGCTTGTCCTCAATCAAATGAGCTTTTCCTAGACAATAGCAATATCAAGGACATTTAACTTACTTTTCAAAGATAATGTATGACACAACCAATTAGACCTCCTAACTAAAAGAACAGAAATTATATACTAGCACCTCACAATAAGTGTTTGGATTCTCACTTTCTCTCAGGTGTATAATGAATTATAACAATATAGGAAACAGAAAATAACATTTATTACCTATCATAGCATATAAATTACCATAAGCTTGATAAAGGATCAAACCTCCATCGTTGTGGCGTAAGCACCTAGGAATTAATATCAAAGAGGTCATTAAAGGGTTGTAATGTTTGGGTGTAAGTTAAACAGAAACGGATGGGAGATATTTGGGTGGATTTGGGGTGGTGGTGAGTTAATTAATATACAAGAATACATGTGAAGGCGTTGCTAAGCCAAGACTCGACCACACTAGGACTAAGATATACAAACTCTACATCAAACCTATTCTTTTTCTTTTCTGACTCTTTTATTACATGAACATAAACATAAGCAAGATGGCAGCCCATACATTTTTTCTTTTTCTATTCTTTTTGATTTTTTTTCCTTTTTCTCTTTTTTTTCTTTTTACTCTTTTTTTATATTTTTTTCGTACACTTTTGTCGTGCCATCTGCTGAAACATAATAATACATGAGTTGCGGTTTATAAACGCACCCCTACACTTGAGTTTTAGAACTCATAAACATAAACTAATCTGATGATCCGAATTGAAAAGATCAAAATAACATGGAATGTATTAAGCATGTACGGGGGTAATAATTTGACTTCTTTCCCATTTCTCCATAAAATAGAAAATACCTTGAATCCCAATTGTCCCAAAACTATATACACTGATGAAAGACTTGACTTAGCAACCACGTACTCAAGCAATTAATTAACTGGGTTTACAAATGTGATAACAATAATGTACTAAAAACGAGTACATACAAGGAAGGCTAAGGCGATTTGGGTGTAACATTTTGGTAAGGGTGTAAACAATGCTCTTCATAAATAATTTATAATCCACCAGAAAATTATGAGAACCACCAAAATTATAGGCTCGGAGGGGTGTACTAGGTGTATCTTGCACTAAAAATAAGTGTGAAGCAAGGGTGTGGGGATAGTTATATGATTGAGGCGACCATAATAACAAATACAGGTTTAAAATAGGGTTTATCTTAATGCCTCTTATCATTTAGCAAATCCTAATGACACGAATACGATCTCACTAAGCAGTCTTGGAATGCATCACTAAAGCAAGTTCTAAAATTTAATATACTACCGGTACACACTCATATAATTTTAACCAATACCAATGCTACAAAAAAAGCGACAAAACATTATGCACAATCAAATCCCATGAACACGACATCATATGATGGCTCTATTCCTTAACTCGAGCAAGCTAAAGGTAAAAATCTTAAGCACCAAAGATGGGTGCTTGAATTCCTAAAGATCTAGGGGTGAACCTCATATTTTTTGGGTGGAATTTTTGAGTTGTTGGTTTTTTTTGCTAGTCATATAATTCCTGTCCATGAGACGCTAATAATACTAAGTTTTCATTGGTATGTGCCATAAAAAATTGGGTTAAAATTACCGTCTACGCTATGTTTCAGTATATTACTCATCATTTTAAGGACAAAGCAAAGGCAAATGAAGAAATAGTTTCTAAAGCTTTATTTCCCCTACACTTATTTTGAACATTATCCCCAACATTCTTAAAAGTACCCGTAAAACTAACAAAGGCAAAAGAAACTAGTACTCCCTTGGTTTTGCTCAATAATGGAGAAGAAACAAACGATCCCGGCTAAATCGTCATCCAAGAATCTTCCACATGAAACTCCTAAGAACTCCCGGGCTTCTCTTTATCAAATAAGGTTTTGACTTTATGAAAGCAATAAAGATAGGATGAATGTGTTAATGTAATCGTGGTTTTCTGCAATTTTTAGGAAAATTACAAATTTTGGAAATTACATAAAACTAATTTTTAAGAATTTAAAAAAATACGAATTTTACTATAGCTGGGCTGGCGACGCCGTCTCCAGCGTCTGTAATTTTTTTTTCTTTCTTGGAAAAAATTATGCACGCAAATCCTATTAGTTATTTCCTAGAACTACATAAACCACAATAACATTAACCAATCATCATGACTCATATCAGGACACATAAGACGCGACATTTATCTAAAAACAATTTTATTTTACATGTTTGAAATGGTTCTTAGAAACCGGATTTTCCTTTTAACAATTTTATGTAAAATACCTTTGATTGCAATTAAGACGAAGTTAAAGACAAAAACAGATTGATCTCAATAATTCAAACATATAAAAATAAACGATAAAGAACTAAAACACACATGATACTCCTAATATGCGAAAATAAAAGATTAGGTTGCCTCCCAATAAGACCAGCTGCCGAACTCTCCCCGACCTCGTATCCAGGACCAGGAGTAGTACGACACGGCCTCTTACGAAGCGGTAAACAAATCTCAGGCATCTCAGTCTCATGAACAGGAGATGGTAGTGCATCTCTCTGTCTAATCCCAGCAGCTCGGGATCCCAGAGATCCCTCAACATATGTAGGGCTATTGGGTGGTGGTGATGGTATAGGTAATGGCGGAGAGGGTATCTGAGGAAGTGGTGATGAGTATGGAGAGAGAGGTGATGGTGGTGGAGTAGGTAAGGCTAACAATCTCTCAGCAACTTCCTCGGAGAGGAACGGTGCCGGCGCCTGGGGTCGGATGGACATCCTAGCCGTGACGCGATAAGCAAGGTATGGGTCCTGGTCAGCTGAATAAGCAACAGCTGCAGGGTCGGCAGGAGCTAAGTGCTCCTCCTCCTCTGCATCATCATCATCATCATCGTCATCGTCAGATGGCTCCTCATCATCCCTGTCGTCTCCTCTGTCAGCAGGATAGTCGGCTGGATCCTCCTCAGGATCCTCCTCGTCATCCTCCTCCGGATCCTCCTCAGGATCGGACTCAGGAATGTATCCCGGTGACTCAGTAGTAGGTGAGGCAGCAACAGGCAATGGCTGCTCCTCAGCCGGTAGGACATCGTCCTCTGGTAAGAACTCCGGGTAAACAGGCTCCGGAACAAATGGTACATAGATAGGTGAAGGTGGTGCCTGCTCTGGCTCCTCAGGGCCAGGCACGTAATCTGGAGACGGTGGATCCTGAAAAATAGGTCCTTCGGCTCCTGGTGATCCTATGTCAGATAGGTCCTCATATGGGCTGGATATCTCAGTATACGTAACTGTAGAATCTTCCGAATCCGACATGCTCGAAACTGAAAAATCAAAAGTGACTTATATAAGTATATTAATATAAGACTATTATCCTTATATACGTAATATATTATAAACACGTATATCAATTATGCATGTATATAGCCTAACCGACTAATGCAACAATTTGTATATGAATACCCCGTAAAAACCCTTTTGTATGTATGCAATGTTTGAAAACGGTTATAGTCCAGCAAAAACATTTTGACCTGGTTCTCTATAACCTTGGCTCTTGATACCAATCTGTAACACCCCCAAAATGGGTCGCAGCGGAATAAGGATCCGGGGCGTGTTACTTCAAGATCAACAGCACAAGATATATATAAGAACGACACAAAAAGTCGTTTAAATTGATACATTGGATTTAATTATAAGACATAATACAAAAGCATAAAGCTTTACTTGTTCCTTGTTTAATATTACAAAAGACAACAATACATTTCCCAAAATATGATGCACATAAATCTTTAAGTGTGCAATCCAAAATGTAATCCAATGCATCCTTGGCACCTCGTGCCTATTGACCTCCTGAAAACATTGCTTAAAACGTCAACAAAAATGTTGGTGAATTCATAGGTTTATGTATTTAAATTATGCAGGACCGCAAGACTTTCCCGTGATGTTACAACATATGCCAACAATCACAAAACCAGATTACTGTTGCACTAAGCTCATGACACTGAAGCTCAACCTATATTTGCTATTTTAGCAGTTATTTTGCCCGTACAGATGTTGTAACCCGCAACATCCAAGTCCGACATGGTCAACGTTCGTTCCCGGTGATAGCTAATCACCCAAACGGGGAGGTTAATCCCAATAGATCTATTTATAACATTCGCGCTCACATAATGCAATTAACAACTACATCTATGCAATTGACAGTTCATGATAATGGGCTCAGGAGGGTTATCGCTACTTAGGCAAACACATAATCAATATACTTTAAACACTTGCGTCCAATTTATAAAACAAAGCATGTTTTCACCCCAAATAATATTAAATCAGTAAAACTGTAAAAAGTGGGGCTATGAACTCACCTTGAGTACAGATAGTCCAAATAATCACAGATAAAACGTCAAGCAAAACGTTTAGATGCAACCTATTTAAATTAAGGTCGTATAAGTACTGAGTACTTTAATTAATAACATTGAATATAATCTTATAGTTGTTACATCGTACTATCGTTCGGGCTATCATAATTAAAGAGGTCATGACATGACGTACGAGGAGTTAGGACACTTTAAATCGTAAATCCAACAACTCGTCGATACGCCATCCGAAGAGGCCTCATTATGAAACTCCCTAGTATTATAGCACTTTGATAACCACTCAATATTCTATATAGCATAATCACCGACTAATCGTTTTAGTAAAATAATATTTATAAAGTGAAAACGTTTATAAATATACTTTTCGTAAAAATGACCTAATTTGGTCGTTTTAAGTCTGTTGCTCGCGTTTCTTACGTCCACGTCTTCGTAGTAAGACGAGTGATCAAAATATTACATTTTCATGTTTTTGATATTCTGTGATGAATAGTGATTTTACTGTTCACGACAGCTCGTTTGTCGTTTTTGGGTTTTAATTAGCGTAAATTCGTAATCGTAATAACTTATCCGTTTTAATCCCGATTTTAGTGATTCCTTCGAGTACGTCTTTGTTATTAAAAGAGGTATTATATTTTATAAAGTTGAGTCCACTGATGAATAGTGCTTTTTACTGTTCATAGTTTATAAAATTACTTTTATAAACTTTAATTATCGTAAACGTCGTAGTTTATTCGTTATAGTTCCGTTTTTAGCGATTCTTTCGAGTACGATCTCGTAATTAAAAGTTATATCATATATTAGATGTTTTAAAAATGAAAGTTGCTGTAATGAATAGTAACTTTTATAAAAATAGTTTTATAAAAGTATTTCTCGTCGTAAACTCGTAATTAACGTATCTTTTTCGTTATAAATCGGTTTTTCGAGTTTCTTATCATTTTGGAATCGTCATGAGGCGTATTATTTTTATATGAGGTCAAAACCTACTGTCTAAATGAAACAACGCAAATAAAAACCCTTTTTATTATCCAAGTGTATTGAATTAAAAAAAGTTTGTTTATTAACTTTATAAACCTAATTACAAACTAAACATGTTTATACTAAACAACCATGTTATCATAATTATATATCCAGTTATTTTCATGATATATATGACCCATATTAATGACATAAGTAAAAAGTGTATCATTTTTCATTTAGAACATTAGTAAAAACCCTTTTTACATACAAAAGTTTAATGGTTGATTTAGCCATAAATAACATATTACACATGAAATAATGATAATAAAAGTATAAAGTGAATTAGGAAGATCCTTAGGATGATGTATGTGCGATGAGAAATGAATGCTAACCCTGTTTCATATAGCCATAAAACCTAAGCTTGCACTAAAGAAAAACCTAGTTTCCAAATAAAAACCCCAAATCTTGTTTCCTTGCTTAAAATACTTGCAAATGGTGAGACAATGTTGGAAACACCTTAGATTGGACTTAGAATGATGTGTATGAGAAGGGTATAGGATGAATAAAATTTGTATGGATTGTTTATAAAAAGTGGTAGGATCGTGCTTATATGTTAAGCAAGATGGAGTAATGTTTATCTTTGTAAAGTGTTTTTGCTTGTATGTTGAGTTTCTTTCTAGTAGATACATGTATATAAGGTATAGGATTAGTCAAGGAGACAAGGTAAGGTTCAAGGGATGGGTCATGGTCTTAGGGATGGGTTTATGAGTCAAAGAGACAAAGAAACAAAGTATGGTGTGGCATTTATGAAGTATGGTGTTCATTTGACCAACTTGGAAGAGTTTTCTTGTATATATATGCTAAATTCGTCAGACACATACATAGATAATATATTTTGAGTAAACTAATGTATTGGGTATAAAAGTGTGTATTTTGTTGAAGCGTATAAAAGTTTTTGTGGTTCTGTGAGTGCCACACCATTATATATACGCGAAACTATACACAATAACGAATCCGATAAAAATAAAATGAACAAAGTTAATAATTATTCTCAAAATAATTATATAACCCTTGCTTGATGTAAACATTTAATTGATTGATGCCCGTTTACATTGAACGCTAATTTTTAGCTTACGCGATTTAGCTTAACATTTATGATTTAAAGCAAATGCGTACAATACAAAAGGTACATTGTGGATTTATCGGAACATCGTCCATGACTTCTAAAACAACACGGTGTTAAGAATTCCCACGTTAACGAGCCTTGTCCTCAAGGCTCACGATAGCAGTACTTTACGACGGTGTGTCTTTGTGAAGAGGTGTGGAATATTTCTTCTGAATTGGTCTTCAACACAGCATCCCTCACGTGAATCCGGACCTCTCATGGAGTTCCACGAACTTTGACTAATGGATCCGACTTCCGCTTTCAAATCCGTTTAACTTCACGGCCCACTATTTCTAATGTGTCCTCAACAAAATCTGAGCTTGTCATCAAAGATGAAGCATCCAAAAAAAAAAAATTTTTTGGGGAAAATAAAAAAAAAAAAAAAACGCTAATGGTTTCGTCGGCATGACACATTTTCCAGATTAGATACATGGAAACGTAATTATGAACTCTGCTCAACTCTTCTAGAAGTTCAAGCATGTAAGGCAACTTCTCCAACCCTTTTCTATCACCTTAAAGGTCCCTACATACCGTAGGTTAACTTCCCCGTTTGCCAAAACGTACAGACTCCTTTTCCAAGTGAACTTTAAGCATGACATTATCACCCTGACTTGGAATTCCATTGTTTACGCTTTCAGATCGGCGTAACTCTTCTTCGATCACGGAGCGCTGCATCCTTTGCTTGATCTAGATGATTTTCTCAGTGGTCTCTTGAATTAGTTCTGGACCGAGTAATTGAGCTTCTCCAACTTCAGTCCAACAAATAGGTGAATGACACTTTCGACCATAAAGTGCTTCGAACGGTGCGGCTTTGATGCTAGTGTGATAGCTATTGTTGTATGAAAACTCGGAACTAATGGGCAAATGTTAACCCAACCCTTTCCAAAAGTCGAATTGTCACCAGCCACGCAGCATATCCTCGAGATTTGAATGGTCCCTCTCGCTTTGCCTCGTCTTGTTTGTGGATGGTACGCAGTACTCATATCCAAATTAGTACCCAGAGCGTTCTGAAGTGACCTCCAGAAATTTGATGCGAATCTCGGGTCACGATCGCAAATGATTGAGACAGGTATTCCATGTCTCGTGACCACCTCCTTTAGGTACAATCTTGCTAGTTTATCCAAAGGATCGGTCTCTCTCATCGGCGTGAAGATCGCAGACTTAGTGAGCCGGTCAACAATCACCCAAATTGTGTCATAGCCTTGAGACGTCTTAGGAAGCTTCGTGACAAAATCCATGGTGATGTTGTCCCACATTCCATTCAGGGATCGTAGTGTAACCAACAATCCTTATTGGCCTTTATGTTCGGCCTTGACCTTAGCACAGTCAAGGCACTTGCTACCTAAGTGGCTATGTCGGCTTCCATGTTGGTCCACCAATAAAGTTTCTTCATGTCTTGGTACATTTGTCAGAACCCCGATGAAATAGAGTATTTTGATTGTGGGACCTCGTGCATGAATCACAGGTCCCGAATCGCCGATAAACAAGGTAACCAACTTCTAACATTGAGGCATAGGGTTCCATCCGCACGTGGTTCCAACTTTTGTTCTCTAATTGCTTCTGGAAATTTAGCATTTTCAATCAACATTCCCCCAACGTCTTCACTTCTAATGTTTCTGCCGTGGTTTTCGCGCGATTCATTTTTAGCATTAAAAGATCTGTTTGGGAAGATCCAAGCTTAATATCATGACTAAGGCTCGAACTCTTAACGGTGGTCCCTCGTTCTTATCCTTCTGCTCAAAGCATGCAACAACACATATGCTTTCCCCGGGTGAAAAAAAGAATATCGCAATCGTAATCACTTAGCAACTCTAACCATCGGCGTTGCCTCATGATTCAACCTTTTTGATCTAAAATGAGTTGCAAACTCTTGAGATCGGTGAACACCGTAACACTTTAAGTTCATATAAATACTGTCTCAGATCTTGAGAGCGAACACTACTTGCACAAGTACCTAAATATGTAGTCGTATAGTTCTTCACAAGAATTTTAACTTGCCAGAGATGCAATAAGATATCACTTTTTTCTCTCTTCATCATACAAACGCACCAAACCCTTCTTTGAAGCATTCGCATTATGCGATGAAATCCTCGCATCCTCAGGGTAATGCAAGGATTAGGTGCACTGCACAAAACTTTTGCTTCAACAGTTGAAAACTGCATCTTGTTTATTATCGCCCCACTCAAACTTTGACCTTCTTTTGATAAGCTTAGTCATTGGTTGGCGATCTTTGAAAACCCTTCAATGAATCTTCGATAGTATCCGGCAAGACCTAAAAATTGACGAATCTCCGTTGGTGACTTAGGAGATACCCAATCTTTAAATGGATTCAATCTAAGGCAGGATCCACATGAATTCCTTCACTATCGATTCACGTGACCGCAAACTGGCACTTTGGAAACCAAAAAAACACATTTGGAAACTTTGCATACAAACTCCACTTTCTTCAACAATTCCAATATTATCTTCAGATGCCCTTCGTGCTCTTAGTTTGTTCTTGGAATTGATTCAAAATATCGTAATAAAGACTAATTACCGAATTGTCCAGATAAAACGAATTTATCCAGATATGGTTTGCATACCCGATTCATAAGGTCCATGAATACGGCAGGTGCGTTTGTCAAACCAAACGGCATAACTTGAAATTCGTAATGGCCATAACGAGTTCTGAAGGCAGTCTTCGGAATGTCTTCTTCTCGAACCCTCAATTGGTGATAACCTGATCTTAAGTCAATCTTCGAGTAGACACTCGACCCTTGGAGCTGATCAAATAAATCATCAATTCTTGGGAGCGGATAACGGTTCTTCACCGTTAGTTTATTCAATTCCCGGTAATCAATGCACATCCGGAATGATCCGTCTTTCTTCTTGACAAACAAGACCGGAGCTCCCCAGGGTGAGGAACTGGGTCTTATAAAGCCTTTGTCGGATAGCTCTTTCAGTTGCTCAGATAACTCTTTCATTTCGGAAGGCGCCAATCGATAAGGTGCCCGTGCTACAGGTGCAGCACCAGGTACCAAATCAATTTGAAACTCCACTTGTCGAGTCGGAGGAAGACCCGGCAAGTCTTCAGGAAATACTTCAGGAAAGTCTTGAACTATTGGTACGTCCTCAAGTCGCTTCTTCTCCGACTTGTCTTCAACCTCTTTTGTAGTAACATGTGCCAGAAAGATAGGAAACCCTTTTTCCATGTACTTCTGCGTTTTAGTGCAAGAAATGATGTTTAATCGTGTCACATTTCCCTGGGTACTTCCATCACCGTGTATGATTAAGGTTTTATTTTTCCAGGGAATGCGAACAATCTTCTCGGCACACACAATGACCGCTTGGTACTTCGCCAACCAATCCATACCGATTATAGCATCAAAACTACCAAGTTCTACCGGCATTAAGTTTATGTTGAATTGGTGGTTTAGGAAGTTTAATGTGCAACCCTTAAGTATAGTGTTTAACCCAATTATCCTCCCGTCAGCTAGTTCGACATCATAATAATGATCTAGGGTAGATGGCGTGATGTCAATTTGGGAGCAAAATGTAGTAGACACAAAACTTCGATCGGCACCCGTATCAAACAAGATATAAGCATAGCGGTTATTTAGAAGGAACGTACCCGCAACGACGTTGTCTGGGTTTGCCCCCGCATTTCCAACCACATACACCTTTGCTGGAGCCCTGTCATTCCCAGCTTGATTACCACGGTTGCCTTTGTTGTTCTTCATCCTTGGACATTCCTTCTTGAAGTGTCCCTGATCTCCGCACTCAAAACAAGTAGGCCTCTGACCCGATCCGGTGCCCTTCTGGTTGTTAATGTTGTTGGCAATTCCCGCACTCATACAGTCACGAGCGATGTGACCATATTTGTTGCATTTATAGCACTTTGGAGCACACGGACCGTCATGGTGGTAATTGCATTTTGAGCATAGGGGTCTAGATCCCCCATATGGTTTCTTATCACCCGATCCAGCAGTGTATGCCCTGCCGGTGTTTTGCCTCTTGATTTGTTGTTGTTGTTGATTCTGACTGTTTCTGGAAGTGTTTTCTAACTTCCTCTTGTTTTCAGCTTGTCTCTCTGCAATGGTACTGACTCTCTTGTCCATCAATTCTGTGGCCATTTCGATAGCCTCTTGCATGGTCTTTGGCTTTGAAGCTACGATGTTTCCATGGATCATGTCGGGCAATCCCCCGACATACCTTTCAATTTTGTCTAATCCTCTGGGAACATCCTCACACAGAGAAGTGCTAGTTCTTGAAAACGTTGGTTATACTTGACCATATCAGTACCTATCACTTTCAAGTTCCACAATTCGTCCTCAAGCTTCTTCATTTCGTTTCGTAGACAATACTTGTCAGTCATCTTCTTCCTTAGATCGACCCAAGTCATTGAATACGCAACATCATGAGTAACAGTCATAACATAGGAATTCCACCATGTTAGAGCACTTGCTAAAAGAGTACAAGTAGAAAATTTGACCTGGTTTTCCACCGAGCAGTTGCTTATGCGGAAAACAGTCTCCATTCTTTCAAACCATTGGGTTAACTCAACCACTCCTTCAGTGCCCTTGAAATACAGGGGTTTGCACTTCATGAAATCCTGGTAAGTGCACTCTCGAGCAACGCGTTCAGATCCCCTGACACCCGTTCCCGAAGTATGGCTGTCAATGCCATTCCTGGTTGCGTCACGTGCGGCCAAAACGGCACTGACACCTTGGTCTATCATAGCTTGGAGTTGAGCATTGGTGACCGTAGTGGTTGTGGTTGCTGTTGGGGCTGGTGTTGTTGTTGTGGCCGGTGTTGACCTTGTGGCTCTTTTTGGTGCCATTTTCTTTAATCACAAGAAAATACAATATCCGTTAGATTTCATAAAATCATAACCATGACATGACATATCCATGATAAATAAAGTGAGATCACATCACACAGTGAAATGTACAACTGAATTGTAATCAATAATGATATAACTAAATCGACATTCGTTCATCACAAATTCGATTATAAACATGACATAATACCATCATTCCATATATAACTGGAAAACATACATGATTGGTTCAGATACAAAATGATCACCTCGATTAGGTTACAAAAGAATATATACAACCTAAAGCCATACTAGCCGGGAGTTACCCGTAATACTTAGTAGGCTATACAGGATAGCTAATCAGAAATAAAAGATCTATACAGGATAGCTAACCAAAACAAAAGATCTATACCGCCTGCTAGCTGGGAGTAACCCATAAAAACTTAACAGACTGCATAGTAGCTACAATCATAACCAAAGTCTAGGAACTGCTACTAGTGTCCTCCAATGTGTCAATGCGTGCTCTAGCCTCCATGGCCTGGGTACGCATGATATGCTGAACAACCAAATCATCTGCAGCCTGACACTGCCACTCGTGGTGATGCACCTTAGTCTCTAACACTGTAACTCGTGCCTCTAATACCATGCAGTAAGCTTCAGACCTAGCCAAGGCCTGACGGGTCTCCATACTCTCTTGCTCGTAAGCAAGTCTCTCTCTCCTCAATACCTCAATCTCAGCTCTCATAGCTACACGATCCTTCTAGGCATCATGATGTCGTAAGTAAAACTTCAAACTCTCTCTACTGCAAACATCTACCTGGTAACTGACCCTCATGTTGACCATCTCTAAGGCGGTCATCATCCTCCTCTTAGTATCTCGAAACATGGTCTCCATAGTGTCTACAAGACTATACTCGACTCTATGGGCCATGGTGGGTCCTGGCTATCTTGCAGCAGCAGTAGCAGAACTCTCTCCAACCTCACACCCATGTCTGGGAGTAGTAAGTAATAGTCTCTTCCGAGGCGGTGTGTCAGCCTTAGGAATATCAGCTCTGTGGCTAGTAGATGATACAGGTAGTGGTATAGGTAACAATGGTGGGGTCCCTGATAGGAGTAGTAGATGATAGGTGGATGGTTATTTAAAATCAATGAGGCCTGAACCATTAGAAAGTAGGTTCGATGAATTTAATTTTTTTTGGCATCGGAAATCCAAAATAAGCTTTTTGTATGACCAAGATATGGTACTCGCAAAGTGACTAAAAATTCTGCGTAAAAATGACAAGTGCAGAATTTGACGACTTGGATTTCCAAATTTCTAATAACCATATATTATTCGTTTTTAAGAGTTATACCTTGATTCTAATATCGAAACGTTCATTAGGAAGATGCCTATCATATTAGATAACAAAATCTCAGTTTACAACATCACTAATCAGCCAAATTATACGCCTAACATTCTGACCTAATCGGCTAACTTTTAAACCCTTCAAAACCAACTCAAACATCGAAAACTCTTACTACTAACCTATTTCTTCTATTAGATCATCAAAATTACCAATAACACCAAAATCTATAACTTGCATCCTAAATTCATGGATTGTTAACACACAATCTCCTCATGCAAGTACATATAAAATCAAACAATGTAAAAAGAGAATTAAGAGGCTTACAATGCTAAATAAAGTGAAGAAAAATCGACAATATGAAACCCTTGTGGGTTTGATGACTTTGTCGAATACCACAAGGACCCAAAAGAGACCAAAATTTTGATTTGATTTACCAAAGTTGTTCAAAAACACTTAACTTTATACCCTTAATGATCTTCTTGCATTTAATTAAGTAAAAACCCTAAGAATTAAAATCTTGTAAAAATCAAGAAATCATATATCTTGATGCATGGTGGTTTTTAGTGATGAGGGTTGATTGAGGGTTATAATAGGAAGGTTTTTAAAGAAAATGTAAGTGATTTGGTGAGTTTCGAGGAATGGGGGGGGGTGGGGGGGGGGGGGTGGTGGTGTTTGGATCACCCCTCTGCTCGACGAAACACGAGAGGGGAAGAAAGGAAGAGGAACGATTTTTGTATGTTTTTAATAACCTCGGGAATAGTTAGAATTATTAATAAGATGTATTATTATAGGATCAAATACTAGTTCCCTTCCATAAAAAAAGGGCGTTTGTTGAGTTTGTATAACCGGCCCTCCCTATAAGGGTGGGCTTGGTTGGGTTTTTTTGTTAAATTCTGGATTACATAATTCTTAGGCCCAAATATCTAATTAACTTTTTTTTAATTGTAAAAACACGATTTTTAACGCGCGGGTTGTTCGCAAGGAAGAACACGGAAAAAAAAAAAGATAAATATCAAAAACACTAAATAAAATTAATAATGCTCTCATGGCTAAAATATAGAATTTGTTGATTTCTCGATCAATAAAACGAATAATATCCAAAGTGGAATTCGCGAATAAGTTAAAATTAACATTTTTAATAAAAACAACTAAAAATAATAAAAGTAAATTCTATAAAATTTAGAAATTAAATATAAGCTCGGGATAAATAGTGACCTTAAATACGGAATGTTAAAAGATCGCTCTTTTATCTTTTGTAAGTCTGCTTGCATGTGTTATTGTGTTTTAAATTGATCTAACTTACACAAAATTGTTTAGTCGCTCTGTCTGCCACACACCCCCCCCCTTATCCGTTAGAATTCGAATTAACATAGGTTTAGCATAGGTTTAACATATAATAGAATTAACATAGTTTAAAGAGTAAATTGCAAAAATCGTCCTTAAGGTTTTGTCAAATTGCATGTTTCATCCCAAATAGTTTAAAAGTGCATACATAGTCCCAAAATCAAACTATTTTGCAAAAAAACATCCCTGGAGCATGCAATTTGTCAAAACCTTAGGGACAAAACATGCAATTTGGAAACAAACTTAGGGACGAAACATGCAATTTGGCAAAACTTTAGGGGGGACGATCTATGCATTTCCAAATATTTCGGTTCGAAACATGCAATTGGGCAAAACTTATGGACGATTTTGGGAATTTACTTCTAGTTTAAATTAACTTAATTTAGTTAACCAGAATATTGATAAAATAAAATATTAGTTATTGCTCTTAGTGATCGACACCCTACTTACCATAAAACTTTATTTGATCGGGTATACTGCCCGTTAAAGTGTTGTTTTAGGTAAAGTCGGCAAAATATAAATTTAAAACTTGAAAACATAAATAACACCTACACGATGACATAATCAGGGATATTCATAAAGAATTGCCTTAGTCAATCAATGGTAGTTTATCTATTAGGAATCATGGATTACTATTCTAGGATGTCATTATTTGTCAGTTGCTTGCCATTACTATGTGCAAAACTATGATATTTTGAGGATTATGTATGCTTATTGCAGTTATTTGTGCTTTAGTTGCTAAAAATGCATGTTCTTTATGTTTTTGGGATGCTTTATCCCGTTCTGATCATTCTCGACCATCTTACGGATCCACGGATCTAGGAAACCCAAATCCGTACCTTGTTTTGGTGGATCCGTGTACACTATGATGACCGATTATATCCTTATTATTTTTTTCAAATATCTTGATCCTTACGATAAAATGCATCCTTCATATAATCCAAGAACTTTTATACCAAATCTTACACCAAACCCTCTATATACAAACATACTCCAAACCACTTGATGACATCAAATAACGTAACTTTTATAGCATCATTCTATCTAGGTAAATACTTCATTTTTGTAATTCTTGCAAGAATTGGTACTTAAACGTTTAATTGAGAATTGTAGTAATTATGGAGTGTACTTGCGTGAAGATTAGCTAAAAGGCACGCATTTCTGGAGCTTAAACGAAGAAAATATGAAAAAACTGCTCTTGTCTTTTCCTATACCCGTATATCCATCAAGGAGATACGCCATATCTGTGTGTGGAGGTGCTTGCACTTTCACAAGAAAAACCACGAAGATACAAAGTCTAATACGCCATATCTAGGAGACATGTATACGCCATATTTAATATAAAGTAATAAAATATTCTTGAAGATATCGAACGTGGTCCCTATGAGTCCCTCTTAGGAATAGATCTATGCAGCCTATTAAGGATGATAGCTAAGATGTATAAATACAGTTGACTATATAGAAACACTGATTATGAATACTATGTGTTAATGCGGAATCTTAACACAAGTAATAAGAAAAAAAACAATATAGGAAACTAAATAATAAATTCTAATAATCTGCTTGAATGATTATAGTATTACTAATCTTAAGATTGATTTGGCTATGAGATATCTTTTGATCAAATAAATGCTTAACAAAAAAAATTCCTTAGGGATACATTTTCATAAACTTCTAAAGGCTACTTGAGGACAAGTAGGATTCAAGTGGGGGGATATTTGATGACATCAAATAACGTCACTTTTATAGCATCATTTATCCTATGTAAATAACCTATTTTGTATAATTATTGCAAGAATTGTTACTTAATCGTTTATATTTGAGAATTGCAATAATTATTGAGTACTTGGTGAAGATTAGCAAAAAGGCATGCATTCTGGAGCTTAAACGAAGACATTTGAAGATTACTGTTCTGACATCCTATACGCCGTATCCATCAAGGAAGATACGGCGTATCTGTGCCTGCACTTCACAAGAAACCACGAAGATACAAAGTCCAATGCACCGTATCCAGGAGACATCTATACGCCGTATTCAATATAAAGTTGTAAAATATTCTGTAAGATATCGAACGTGGTCCCTACTCTAAGAAACCCTCGATACGTTGTATCCATCTCTTTCGATACGTCGTGTCGACCAAATTCCAGACAGTATAAATAGAAATCCTAAAAACGTGTTTTCAGTGTGCTTGATCATATTTTTGCTACCTAAACCACAAAAGTTGATTTTTAGAAGACAAGAAGAGCAGAAGAGGTCAAGCAAAGCTATTAATTCCATAGGAAACACTTTGTAATCTCCTATACTCCAGTAATTGTTAGATTTTTGGTATCATTCGTTTAACTCGGTTTAGATTTACCTTGATTGGATTATTACACATGTATTGATTATGAGGATTAAGGGCTAATAAAGGGCTAATACCCTTGGTATTAGCCACGCCTATAAAGATTTGAAAATTTTGGTTTGTTTATTATCGACTTCTATAATATATCATTGAGTGCTTGTAATGTTTATCAATTTATACATGTTATACTACTTTTGTCTGCCTACCTATCAGTCAATTGGATCTAGTGATACTGTCCAAGTAGCCAGATGACCAAGATGGCTCTCCATATAGTGATTTTTATATATCTAGATCAATAGGATCACAAATAATTCCCTATCTTTGCCTTTAGATTAGTGATCTTAGTTGGACCAACAGGTGAACCTGGGATCAATAAGTACGTTCTTAGTTAATTGGTAAAGACTTAGATAGTGGACTACTAGTATATAAATTGTCATTAAGCAGTAAGTGGGTAAAGTCTCTAAGATATAGGGTTTTAAATAAGAACGACACAACGCACTATATAAACTCCAAGAAATTTATAATCAGAAAATAGGAGCTTTTATGTGGATGCGTTTAAAATAGTGATAGAATATATATGTTGGTCTAGATTTTAGGAAGAAGTGTCGCCTAAATCTTGGAATGATATGCCGCCTCGAGATAAGCACTCATTGCACTAAATAAACAAACCAACGTTTTAATTGGATTAAACATGGTTAATATAGTTTTTTTTATATTTGCTAGAACCACTCTTCTAATCTTTTGTTTTCCCTAGTCTGCTTTGCCGTGTGTTATTGGGTCTTAAATTGATACTAAGTAACCACTAAACCCGCGCCATCCATCATACGAAACCCCCCCCCCCCTATTAATCTGTTCAGTAGGATTAAAAAAATGTTAAGCCATAAGTTTGATCAGTAGAATAGAATTAACATAGTTTAAATTAGCATAGGTTTGACTGCATGTATAGTTTAGTTTTTATTTTATTAACCGTAGGATACCCAAGATAGGAATTTGCATGGTTTTCCTATATTTTGCACAGGACCTCGCTGGAAAAAAATCGACAAAAGTTAGTGAAGTATTGATGACATCAAATAACATCTATTTTATAGCATCATTTATCCCATGTTATTAACTCCGTTCTGTGTATTCTATAGAAAAATTGTTTACTTAATCGTTTATAAATTTGAGAATTGTAGTAATTATGGATTGACTGGTAAAAGATAAGCAAAAGGCCGCGCATTCTGGAGCTTAAAATAAGAATTTTGAAAGATTACTATTCTGAAAAACCAAATACCGCACCCGCCTATCCATCAAGGAAGAAAACGACGATCCATTCCTACACACACTAAAGACCCCAGCGGAAGAGGCTACAATACGCCAAAAGTCCAGAGGATACTCAATACACCGTAATTCAAAATATTGGCACAAATATACTATTCTGGAAGATATCGAAGCGTGGTCCCTACTCTAAGAATCCCATAACACGTAAACCACCTCCTCCTTGGATACGTCGTATCCAACCGACTTCCAGACCTTATAAATAGAAAACTCAAAAATAAGTTTTAAGTGTGCTAAATCATATTCTCGATACCTAAACCACAAAAGTCAATTTTCAGAGGAGAAAAAGAGCAGAAGAGGTCGAGCAACGTTATCAATTCCATAGGAGACAACGTGTAATTCCGTATACTTTAGTAATCGTTCAGTTTTTGGTATCATTCGTTAACTCGGTTAGTTTACCTTGGCTAAATAATTGCTCTTGTATTTATTATGACGCTTGAAGGCTAATACCTTTGGGTATTAGCCATTATTATAAAGATCCGAATGTTTGGTAATTGTTTATACTCGATTTCTTATTTTATCGTTGTATCTTGTTTATGTTTAATCAATTTTTATACTTGTTTAAGCGCCTTTTTGTATTCGACCTAGTCATTGCAACTGATCTAATTAACGACGGACCAAGTAAGATTCTAGGAGTCCCGGATAGCTGCCTCCATATAGTAATTTATACATCTAGAAATAAGAAGTTTTCCACAAATATTGTCCTTCTAAGTCTATGTCTAGGATACGCTTCGGGCTTAACTAGTTAATTGGATATTGCCGATGGTTTATTGATCATGTTGAATAGCAGGTGACCTAGATAATTCAATAAGTAACGTTTTGATTCCAATATGGATAGTTGGACCAAGTTAACTACTTATGTATAAATGCCAATTAGTCCGGTAAGTGGTTAAAGGTCTCATAGTGAGCTAGTTGTTTTAATAAGATCACCATTGCCTTAATCCTTAAGATAGGTTAGAATCAGCAAATGCGGATGCTTTAATTATGACAGAATTATTGTGTCTAGGTCTTAGGATGAAGTAACGCCTAAGTCTTAAGAATGATATGCCACCTCGAAAGAAGAAATCATAGTACTTAATAAACAAACCAACTTTCTAATTTGATTAATAATGGGTTAATAATAAAAGTTTTCTTATATAAGGTTCGACCGCTCTTTTATCCTTTGTTAATTAGCTCACGTAGGTTAAAGTGACTTGAATTTATTGTAGTCACCAACCAAACCGTGCCAGTCTCTCAGGCTGAAACCCCCCCCCTTTTATGTTAGAATTAGGATATTAGACTGACATAGGTTTAACATAGGTTTAGAATAGAGTAGAATTAACATAGATTAGATAACCAAGATATTAATTAAATTGATAGATTTAACCTCGCTTTAAGTGTTTGACACCCTACTTACCACGAAACTACTACCGATCGGGTACACTGCCCGTTAAAGTGTTGTTTTTGGTTTAGTCAACAAAATATAAATTTAAAACTTGAATCAATAAAATATACACCACACAACGACACATCAAGTTTTTGGCGCCGTTGCCGGGGAGTGAAAATTAATCTTGATTTTTATTTGATATTTTGGTTTTTAACATTAGATTAGATCTAGCCTTTAGGAGTATAGTAGTTTAGAGTAACTTATGTTCTTGTTTATTGTGTTTGTGTGATACGACATATTCAGTCCTCTGAATACGACGTATTGGTTATTTAACCTGCTTCAAGTATTAAAACATTAAGGATGGATGAACAGAACAAGACTGGGAAGAATAATCAAGTTTTTGAAGAGAAAAAGGGCACGTATGCGTGGTCGGGTTTTTAACTGGCAAACAGATACCTATGGAAATGCAGGGTTGAAGACGAATATTTAACAACCATAGATATGTTTAAGCTGAATTCCCCCAGTATTGTCCATTGACGATACCGTTAGACAACCTAGTGATGCACTCCACCATGCGAATCTCAAGTAAGTACCCCTGTCAACGATGAGATTGACTTTAGAATATCATTTGACGAATCCAACGATGAGGATTACACAATAATTTATGACATAAACTCGTTTTCTTATAAAATGATTTATGTCATCAATTTGATAACGGATTCGGAAAACAATAATGAAAAATCCGGTATACCTTCTTTTCCGCCACCTAAGCCTACGACCAGTTATATTGATGATTTAGACTTCTTAAATGATTTTGAGAATGAATTTCCAGCTATTGTTTACAATGATGCTCAAACGTCTAAATTAGATTTATTAACTGAACCAATCTTAAACCCTCGACATATTGATAAATTTAATCTAAATGATGAAACATCAATGTCTGAATATGATGAACAGGAACAAAATATTTTGTAATTTAATGATCTATTCCCCTTCAACATTATTCGTTCTGATGATTTAAAATCAGAAAATGACAATGATAATAATGAAATCGATATAATACAGTCTTTAGAGGGCAATGAAATTACACATGGGTCAAATATGCTTTTTGAAACAAGTCACTAAAACCCTCAGAACGGAATTTTTTTCATAAACTTAAAAGTAAAAATCATGATTTAGAAATATTTCGCAAACGGAATGCTATTCTATCTCATTATGAATTTATGTGCGCCATTTGGCATTCTGTTCGACCCTAAGCGGTATTATAAGGATGGTGTAGCAACATGTTGCGGAGCCAAGGTTAACGTTTTCTTTGCATTATTTTAGGAAATTGGTCTCCAATAATGTTACGGCGTATTAGGTAAAACCAATCACGGCGTATCCACTAATTTCAATAAAATGAATGACCAAGTTCAAACATAATCCGCCAATACTACCGTATTGTACACCTGCAAATCACGGCGTATCGAATTGGGTATAAAACCAAATCACAAAACACCGGGTCTGACAATACACTTTCACTCCTCACGCATAAATTTTTTTTTACCAAAACTTGGAGAATCGTTTGCATCCCCTTTCTTCATCTAAATCTTACGGTAATTAGTCTCACTCCTTTTCTTTCGATTTATGATTTCGAATTTTAATTAGAATTAGGGTTTCGGCTTGATTTTCTGTAATGCCGTAGATGGATTCTTTTAGGACTCCTTTTCCCTCCCCCTAAATTAGTCTAGGAAGTTTGGAAAGTTTTAAAATGGGTTAAAATCGGTAAATGTGGGAAAACCCTTTTGTTTTCATTCTGCAGACTCAATACGGCGTATCCACCAACATGGATATGGCGTATAATCAACTTTTACCCAAATTTAAAACATCAATATGGCGTATTCAGTTAAATGAATACGGCGTATTGACAATAAGAGGATCCTAATTTCTCTGACCCATACGCCATATTGAATAAAATCTATACGGCGTATTGACATACTGATCCCTATACGGCGTATTCATTTACGAATATGCCATATCCACTCTCAGAACAAAAAGTTAACAATTTCTATACTCTTGTGCTTTCCTCATTGATTTTGCAGATATGGCTCTTCCACCGCGTGAAGCAAGACAAAAACACACGATTTCTCAGGTAAACGAGGGTTAGTAGTATTCCTGATGTAGATATTACATTTTCGAGGCAAGATTACTAGGATTCGGATAGGAAGAGAAGGTGACACAGGTTGCCGGTAATTTTAATTTTGAGGAATTGTCGGATTGATGACTGAGGGTTGACTGCTAGATGTTGATGGAGCACCAGGGATGATCAGGGTGTTAAAGGTTTGAAAAGTTTGTTTTACATAGAGGCCTGGAGGACGCTTTTTATATATTAGGGACCATTGGTTCACGAGCTGTTATCTTGGTATTTTCTAGAAACATTTTGTTTGGTCAGGCCATACTTGATTTGGATACGCCTGGGACTCTACAGTTTTTCAGTTGGGAAGAGCTAGGAGCGAATGAGATTGAGAGGAGTTTATTTTAAGCCCTGGGACCTACACAACCCCTGATGAGGAGATACCAGACGGCTAGGTTTCGGTGCTTACTTTATACTGGGCCGGGAGTGCCATACATGATCCCCCGACAGAGGGGATCTGAGAGGTGATCATTGGATGGGGGATAGAAATAATGGAATATTGGACGTCTCATAATGCTGAATATTCCTTGGTCACAGCCCCCATCTTACACAACAGATTCCGAGATCCATTCTTAGGCTGTGCCATAGTGGATAGCTTGATAGTATTACTGGAGGAGTCCAGCACCTAAGAAAGGGTGACCGTGACAAATTTGTTTAATCTGAGGGGGATGGATGTGACCTCGGTCAAGTGTTCCTTATCTATTGGTCGAGGGGGGTTATTGACGTTGATTTGCTGCTAGGAGGAAGAGCTGGGCTTATATTAATGGTTGTGATAGTTTGTTGGCTAATTGGCTGAGCATTTTAGGCTTGTTGACTAATAAGATACTGGGAGGATTGAAAGGGTTATTGCCCTCGGCATCCCAATCAATGATATGGCCGAGCTGTTAGGCTGCAGAATTGTGTTGAGATTGAAGATACATAGGCCCTGGGTGGCCATGGGACCCAGAAGAGGCATCCCGATGTTTGCGGCTAGTGCCCATTTGCTGTAGCTGAGGATGCTCCTCTGTTGACGAGGGTGACCAGGCTGTTTTGGGACCTGTGTAGGCGCCTCAGCAGCCACCTCCGCCACCACTAGCTCCTGCTAAGACCATGCCTCAGAGGATGGCCAGACTATAGGAGTACGTGCATGAGATTCGTAGGGCATTGACCTAGCAGCGCAAGGTGATTGACGCGATGGCTCGTAATTTTTCCAGATTTAGTACATGGGTTACCACTGGACTAGGACGGATGATGGACAGGGCAGGAGTTACCTATCCACCATAAACTCATACCCTGTATGTCCTACTAAGGCGCGGTCAGACAGAGACTAGCTATGGCCAACATCGCCGTAGCTCAATAGGACCCATAGCACAATGCCAAACCCATGATCCCTCCTACATTTATCTTTTGTTATTTATCTGTAACATTTATTATTATTCAAGTCATAAATATCTAACTTATAAAACAAGTTCCCAATTTATATGCATATATATCATGATATGACAATTTGAGTTTTGTCTATGTTTGATAGAATCAAAGTCTGTTAGTAAGTTCAGCACCATAGTTCATGGATATGATACGGAACCAAGCAGGATATTCACACAACAAATGCAAGAATGGGAACAAGATTTATAAATATGCTGGAAGCCGAAAGAAAACCTAACTTAAAGACTTAGCTGTAAACAAAAGTGCTTCCCGGGAGATAACCCAGAATGTTATTTAATTTTGTTATCAACTCTGTTTTCCCAGACATCAATACAGTGTATCCACTCCATACCATACGGCGTATTAATCGTCTGGATGTTATCAGTATTTATTTTTATTGCACTTTAAAAACATTATTGTCAGATTTTAAATAAGGCGTATTCACTAACCTGATACGTCGTATCCACCAGACTGGCCCGTATTTATTTTGTTTAGTTTAGTTTAAATTAACCATAGGTACCAAGATAGGAATACACATGTTCTTCCTATATTTTCTACAAGACTTCGAGAAAGAAATATTGACGAATATTGGTGGAGAATTTAAAAAATTATTTTTTTTTTTTCTAGAAATCATGAATGTTTAGAGTCTTTTTTGAAAACTTCAAGGCGCTGCTCAACACAGAAAACTAGCTCATAAACGCAACTTGGAGAATCTACCGAGCAATTATCAGGGGATTTTCTCATTCTAATTCTTTTTAAATTCTCGTATTTAATGTTTCATATATACAACGAAGATGTTGTATAACTCAAGTGGGGGGATGGAATTATAATGTTTACTTGTCCTATATTTCACAATAAAATGCTTAAATTATGCTCAAATTTAAAAAAAATCAAGCATACTTTTGTGAAATTACATGTTACAAGAACCCACACACGCAATGACGCTTGTAGATATTGTGAGGATTTAACCTTTCCGTTTCCAAATCTTTACCCAAATTCCATAAAATATGAGTGTGCCGGTGATGTTGTAGACTTTAGAACTTGGCTTGGTATATCACTCGAGACCTCAATGATAAGTACTATGGATTTAGATAGAGTAACTTGTTTAAATTGGTAAATTTTAGGATTGCACCCAAATCGCCTTTACATGTTTCTTATTAACTAACTACACCAGTTAGTTAATTTCCCATTTAAACCCTTTTTCCACTCTCATCTTTAGAGTGATGATCCACTAGAACAACCCGTAGAGTCAATCCTTTAGGAATTACACCAACTATTTGTTTCGTTACACCCTTACACCTTAACCTACCCTGTTAGATTAAGTTTAATTTTATATTGCTAGTTGCATAAAGTGTAAAGTTTGTATTTCCCTAGTCTTGTATCATTTTCTATCTTTGGTGCGGTTGGAAATTTGCACATTGCAAATGGGAATGTATATTAGTAGTTAAAACACATGTGATTTTACTACGGTCACAATTACTGGTGAAACCAAAGAACGAAGAATTACCGAAGGAATTATTCGGAATTACTATGATTGTAAAGATGGTGAAACTACACCAAGATTTAAATGTTGGTAAAAAAATTCAAAAAAATGAGAAAAATACAAAAAGATAAAGAAAGTTTGAAGATACTCGTTTCGTAAATGAATTACCGAAAGGAATTAAACGAAGATCGTGTTATTCGATCTACGACCTAAAACAACGATGTTAGTATTGTAAGCAAAGTGAAAGATTCGCCACTTGCCTGAATGTATGTAAAGTTTATAGGATGATTGGGAATGACCATTACTGGAAATGCCAACTTAGGTGTTGTTTTTGATCAAGTGATCCAAGACCGATGTAAAATAGTGTGTCTTAATCATTGTAACGGTCGAGAAAAAAGTGTCTGCAAGCTTTGTATCTTAAGAAGTCCTTAATCTAGTTGTTTCTTCTTCCTGATTTTTATTAAACAACAATTTCCTCCCTCTCAACCTAATGATTAGCCGCTGGTTTTACACGAACGGGATTCATACGAACTAGCATGTCTATTACAACGTTAACGGCCATGATAATGCATGTCTTGTACCCTCGATGGTATTATATGAACTATTGGTGAAGGGTAGTTAGAATGTTCCAACCCTATAATCATTCTTCATCCTAAACTGTATGGTTTAAAATTACGAAAATGATGTGATCGAACACGCGCATGTCTATCCTAAACCTGGCGTTCCGGGATTACGTATGCTCAGCCAGCCCTTGTTGGAGTGGTACTTCTGGTAAAAGATTGTAAAATGATCAACCGTAAGCCTTTCCATACAACAACCCATATTTATCTTTATAAACTTGTTACTCCTTAGCTTTAGCGGTGGAGATGTTTCATCCTATTGCCCAAGCTTACGAATATAACTCTCTGCACGACCGAGCAATTAAGCGGATAGTTACATGTTACCACAATAGATTCGTTGAGTGTGATTAGAGTTGTTTTTTCATCTTCCTCGCTATATTTTATGGGTGTTTGGTTGTGATACTTGTAATTAGATCGACATAAATGCTTTACCAAAAAATATCCTTAGGGATACATTTAATTTGAAACTTCTAATGCTACTTGATGAACAATAGATTCAAATGGTGAGATATTTGATGACATCAAATAATGTCTATTTTATAGCATCATTTATCCCATGTTATTAACCCGTTCTGTATAGTTATTGCAAAGAATTGTTACTTAATCGCTTATATTTGAGAATTGCAGTAATTATGAAGTGATTGGTGAAAGATAGCAAAAGACACGCATTATGGAGCTTAAAAGAAGATATTTTGAATATTACTATTCTGAAAACCAATACGTCGTATCCATCAAGGAAGATACGGCGTATCCGTGCCTGCACTCACCAAAGACCACAAATGATGAAGCTCAATACGCCATATCTAAAGATACTCAATACGCCGTATTCAATATATGGAACAAATATAGTATTCTGGAAGATATCAAGCGTGGTCCCTACTCTAAGAAATCCCCAATATGCCGTATCCAACTCCTTGGATACGCCGTATCGAACCGACTTCCAGACCTTATAAATAGAAAGCTCAAAATTGAGTTTTAAGTGTGCTAAATCATATTCTCGCTTACCTAAACCATAAAAGTTGATTTTCAGAGGAGAAAAAGAGAAGAAGAGGTCGAGCAACGTTATCAATTCCATAGTAGACAAAGTGTAATTCCTTTATACTTTAGTAGTCGTCAATTTTTGTATCATCGTTAACTCATTAGTTTACCTTGGGCCAAATATTGCTCTATGTATTTATTTATGAAGTTTAAGGCACTCCTTCGGGTATAGCCATTATTATGAAATCTAATGTTTGGTATTTGTTTTCCTCATTTCTTGATTTATTGTTGTAAGCTTGTTTATGTTTATCAATTTATACTTGTTTACGCGCTTTTGTATGCGACCTATCATTCAACTGTATCTAGTGACACAGACCAAGTAGATCAAGAGTCCGGGATAGCTCTCCATATAGTAATTTATACATCTAGAATAATAGTTACACTAATATTGTCCTTTTAAGTCTGTGTCTAGGATACGCTTCGGGCTTAACTATATTATTGTGATATTGCTAGATGGTTAATTGATCGTGTTATTAACAGGTGACCTAGATAATTCAACAAGTAACATTCTGATTCCATTGGATAGTTGGACAAGTGGACTACTAGTGTATAAATTGCCAATAAGCGGTAAGTGGGTAAAGTCTCTATGAGCTAGGGTTTAACAAGATCATTGTTGCCTTAATCCCTAAGATAGATTATAATCAGCAAATAAGGATGCTTTATGCGGATGCGTTTAATTGTGACAGAATTATCGTATCTAGGTCTTAGGATGAAGTAACGCCTAAGTCTAAAAATGATATGCCGCCTCGAGATAAGAAATCATTGCACTTAATAAACAAACCACAACCAACTTTCTAATCAAGATATAATAATGGTTAATAGTAGGTTTTCTTATATAAGGTTCGACCGCTCTTTTATCATTTTTAATTAGCTCCCCCCTATCCCCCGCAGTGGGTTAAAGTGCCTTGAATTGATTGTAGTCACCAACCAAACCGTGCCAGTCTCTCTGGCTGAAAACCCCCCTTTTTTGTTAGAATTAGGATATTAAACTGACATAGGTTTAACATAGGTTTAGAATAGAATTAACATAGATTAGATAACTAAGATATTAATTAAATTGATAGATTTAACCTCGCTTCAAGTGTTCAACACTGTTAAACACACCCCCAAAAATCACAACGCAGCGAAATACCACTTGGGGTGCTACTTCATATTACAGCAGCCTAGATACCAATGAGAACGACCTCTAAAAAAGCGTCGTTTGTAAACAATCTCGTTGATTTTCTGAAACAAAATAATAGTTTGTCCCTTAATTGCAACACGAATGAAAAGCTTTGAAAGCAACACAACGAGAAATTGATCATTTAATAGAAATCCAAGTAATAAATCATTGGTCAATTATAGACTCCAATCCATCAGATAAATCTATCATTTTAATTCCAACCTAGAAAAACATGCTTAAAAAGGTCAACATAAAGTTGGTGAGTTCATAGGTTTAAGACTCACATTATAAACTTTCCAAAACCAATTACTCTTAACTGCGATAAATAAAAAACAATATAGGACAAATATTAACAAACATATGAAACTTAGTTCTAACATGCAATCCACATACTAGGTAGGAACGTTACCCCCGATCCATTTCAACAACTAGGTAGGAACGTTACCCCCGATCCATTCAACAACTAGGTAGGAACGTTACCCCCGATCCATTTCACAACTAGGTAGGAACGTTACCCCCGATCCATTTTCACACTTACGGCACCTAAAGGTTCTACCAGCTTGGAGCCTTATACTTAGTCCTGGATCACAAATAACTGGGAGGCTCACCCTCCGATCCAAAATACTATTATTGAGTAGGGCGTACTCCCGATCCCAAATCATTAACACTTGACATGTCAATATAGAACATGCCAGTAAACCACCTTCAACATGCAACAATAAGTCATATAGCAGACACATAATGTCCACATGAAAGCAAAACACATAATCACAGCAATTCAAAACATTTAGCATCATTTCCATCCCAATGTAAAAACATTTAAAAGTGAGACTATGAAACTCACAATATCCTTTAAAAACAATCACATTGTTATAAGATAACACAGTAAGTAAAGAGTTTGTAGACAAGCATGTATTCCCCCTCGCGGGTTTATAAACATTCAAAAGATTGAAAAGCGAGGTTATGAACTCACATTGATGATGAAGAACGATCGACAGATAGGCATCTAATATGCACAACACGAACGGAAGACGAAGCGGCTCGATCAAGAAGTTGCAACTAATCTTAACGGCTAAGATCCACTAGCCTAGGATAATATATTTGGGTTTCCCGATGAATGGTTACATCAACGCTACACGTTGATGAAGATTTAGATTTAACGTTGTAATGGTTTGGTGGTTGGTTAAATAAATAAATTGAAAATATACGCAAAGTGTGTAATATATATTCTTTATATATTACTTATGAAAAATACCCTTATATAATTCCTATCGTGAATTATATAACAAAGACAATCAATCCAAAGATTAATGAAAAGTATATAATACCTTGCAGGTATTATATAATAAATGTGAATAATTAATTAAATCAATTAGTTTGACATTACTTTAATTAATAAGAAGACTTTGTATAAAGGTTGACACATGTCTTAACGTTATGAATTAATCAAACCACGTTTGTAACAGTTTATAACAATTATAAAATATAAATAATATTTTATAAAATATATTTCGTTTCTTCGACGGCTCGTGTCTAAAACAGTTGTCTCAATGTAAAAGTATAGTTTTCGTTCATTGGTCGGGTTATTGTATAATACAAGTCAATGTATCTTTTAAAATATAACTTGGTCCCTTTTTATCCGTTTATAAAACAATATGAGTTTTAGCAAAACGTTACTAAATATTGAAATATATATATTTCGTTATGACATTTTCGGTTATATAATGTTTTCCATATTCGTAAAACTCGACGTTATCATCAGTATATATTGACATCATTCGTTTTTCAATATTTCAAATGCCTGCCCTTTCTAAATATAATATATATATTATTATATCTAGATTAAACAAGATAATAATGTTATATTTTTTTCTATTATATATATATAAATAAATATATATATTATATCTTAAAGTATACATAACTAATAAATATTGTATTTATTTAACCAATTTAAACCACCAATTTAGTCCAGTTTTAATATTTATAAAACCTAATGTTATTTTCATTTGTTTGTTGATTTCCTATATAAACTAAACGAACCCTCGTTGTCTCGCTAAACCAAACGCGTCCTTCGTGTCTTTCTCTCTTAAACCAAACATCCCCTTATGCTGTTAAACCCACAACCAAACGCAACCCTTATGGCTGCCATGAACCAAACACACTCTTAGGGCGGCTGTCACCGACAAACGCACCCTAATGTGTCAAACCCAGAAACAAACACCCCTTACGTTTTCTATTATGCCAAACACACCCTAATCCGTTTTAAATAACCAAACGCACCCTATGTTGGGCTTATGCTACAACCCAACGCACCCTATCTGGTGGTTTGACCCGACACCCCCTCCCCCTTTGCTGCCAAGAAAACCAACGCACCCTTTGGGGTGTTAACCCAAAACCGGACGCACCCTCTTCGGGTTTAGACTCGAATCGAACGCACCCTGCTGGTGCAACAAGAACCAGACGTGCCCTTCCGTGGTGACTCAGTCATTAACACAACCGCCCACCTTCGCTGCCGTTTAAAACCAAACGCGCTCTTGGGCTAAGACCAGAACCCCAAGCACCGTTTGTTGGTGGCCATTTTTGACTAAACCAACCCGCACCTCTTTTCTGCTGCCGTGGAACCACCGAAACAAACACCCTTGCGTGGTGTTGTGGGCTGTCAAACGCACCCTTGTGGTGTCATGTGACTGCCAAACGCACCCTACTTGGTTTTACACGAAAACCAAACGTGTCCTTGGTGCTTCACAACAACCAAACGTACCCTTGTCGTGGTGGTTTAAAACCACACGCACCCTTGGGAGGTGGCGGCTGTTGAGTGGTGGTGGTGGCGTAGTAGTGGATGGTGATGATGGTGTTGGCTATGATGATGATGGCGACGGTGAGGTGGCGGTGATGGTGGTGTTGGCTGCGGTGGGACAGCAGCCGGAGAGGAGGGGGAGGGAAAAAGCGCGAGTGGGGGCGAGTGGTGTAGATGGTCGGGTAGATCGGGTGACGAGGAAGCTTTTTGAAGCTCACAAGAAAACTCTGCCGGAAAAGTTTTCGGCGCGACGACATGGTGGGACGGCTCGGTGGCAGGGTGGCCGGCTGTGGGGGAGGGCTGCCGGAATTCATGGGGAGGGAGAGAGTATATAAATGTGTGTGTGTATAATTTGAGATGGAAATGAAAGTTTAATAAAACTTTTATATTTATATAAAAAGTTTTAAAATTTGTGACAAGTGTTAAAAACTTGAGGGTGAATTTTATAAATGTTTCACAGGGACCAAAGGTGTAAGTTTTGGGGAAACTTTTATAGAATATTGGTTCGGGACTCGTTTGAAGGACTTAACGGGATGATTCACGCACTGCAGAAACTTGCCGCCAATTGTTTCCAAATCATTTTCTGATAAAAATGAGTATTTATTTGATATTATTTCATAAATATTTTCATATCATTTATAAAATATTCGTTATTTATTTAGTGAACTGGTTACGTCTTGTTCAAAATAAAAATGGATTTCAACTCGAATATTTGCGTTTTCCAAAACGCTTTTAATTAAAAAATGCTTGTATTTTATTAAATATTTTTTTTTAATAAAACGTGATAATACTAAATATAATTTAATGATTTTCCGCTTCTAAAATTTTGCTGAGGGCATTTCAGTTCACCTTACTGACTGTTTTCGGGTCTCGGTCAAAACTAAAAAGTGTAAGGAATGTTCGTTTTACATTAAATTGCTTGTCCGAATAATGAAAAGTGATTTAGTGTCGTTTGATAAAGTCACCTAGGACATACTTATATTCCTTTAAAATCCGAAAATTCTCGGATGTTACAAAAGTTGAGTTTTTATTGCTGGGTCAGTATAGGACATCTTGGGAAAGCTCAGCATTTGGCCTCACATCCATGCTATTATTAGATTGGGATTATGGTATTTTTTCCGTAAGGAGAGTAGAAAATTCAGTCAACTTTCTGTTTTCGACTTACGGTTAGTTAAACATCCATTTCCCGTGGATGGTAATGTGGGTAGTGGATTGGACTTATAGTTTTGAAAAACTATTACTTCAAGTGCTTTCCAGGAGTGAAAACCATGTGTTTGTACCATTTATAGATTAGGAGATACAAGTCCATGAACATGAGTCAATTCCAGAATTTCAGTTTTTACGTCTTGGCTAAAAATTGTAAATGCATAGATAACCATATTTAAAAATTGGAATTAGATGGCGAAACTTGGTAGATGTTTAGATACATATAAGAGCAGGTCACACTCCAATTGGGGAGCAAAAATACCTTAGTTAAGTCTAGGTGCAATGTTGTGCATATCTTAGGAACATATCCTATACTCGTCAAAATTTTCTTACGTGTTGTTTTTACTTATATCTTATACTAAGACGCGTCACATATTTTAGGTGGTGCGTAAGTGTTTTTCTCCCGTCCAAGACTTATTATACTTCTGGTCTCTTTGATATCTCGGTGAGTTCATAGCCTCGCCTTTATAACTTTAAATGTTTTCTTAAACCCCGCGAGGGAGATACATGCTACTTTATCAAATTGAACACAAGTTGTTTTCCATGTATGCTGGACCCCGTATTATTATACCTTGATTGCATTAAGTACCTCTTGTCAAAAGACCCCAATCGTGAACCGTCAACTACCTATGATGGGTAGCCGATGTTACAATTTAATAGATCTATAGGCTTGATAACCCGGTTCGGTGTTTGGGGATATGCCCGTTTCAGGGACCCCAATGTTCGAACATATTGTATTCGAGATTTTATTAGGTATATGACAAGATACCTAGCCTGGGGGCATTATTATTATTGTTTGTGAGCATATGAAAAGATATATGCATGATCTAAAATGATCCATATTTCGTCCATGGGATCGGTGTCACGAGTTTAATGCAATTTATCTGAAATGACTTGTATGATCAACAAGTTCATCATTAAATCAATATTTATGCTTGTGTTCTAAATTATTCATATAAACTCTATGATTTCACTCAACGTTTCATTGACTTTTTAGCATGTTTTATCTCAGGTAATCAGGGATAAGGACTTGGAGTACTCGAGGAGGAGCTAGCGCTAATTTATTTTGTTGACATGTTTTGTGTTCCATTCCTCAAAAATACATTTGCTTAATGTTATGGTTTTAAAAACTTGCAACTTGGATTTGGTAATGTTTTGTGTGGGACAATGTTTTAGTACTCTGATTTTCATGAATGGAACAATGTTGTAAACGTCTCTTTTGAGTCAGTTTCTTTATTTACTTATGTTTTTGTGATAGAATTAACAACCCAACTATTGGGACCCGAACCATTGGTCCTGCTGCGTGATAAATTTGGGGGTGTTAAATGCCCTGACTCCTCAAACGATACTACATTGTCTCTGGATTATGATAGCCCGAACAGTGATACAATTTTTCCATAAATTAATAAATCAAAGTAATACGTTAAACTTTATGAAGTTTTAAAACATAAACCATCACACTAAGACTTGACATATTACCTCAGGTTGCGTGACGAGGCCGTTACTTTCACTTGATATACTTTTGCCATCAATCAGATTTTCCCTGTTAAGGTGAGTTCATAGCCTCACATTTTAAATCTTCTAATGTTTCATAAACCCGCGAGGGGGATACATGCTATAAACCATGAATACGAGTGTTTTTAAATGTTGCTATTCCTGATATATTATTGCTAAGTCCTTACTTTTGCATTAAGACCCCACTATCATGAACCCAGTTAATTACTTTTCGGAGAAGTAAGATGCGATTGTGAATAGATCTATTTGGGACTGAACTCCCCCGTTGGTGTACCTATACTTTCTGGTAACCAAACGCACTTCATTTGAATCACTATGCGGGTGTTTGGCAAAGGCACCCGTTGGGGCAACTTCTTGTGATTATTGATTATCTCAAGGTCTCGGTGTCATGAGCTTAGGGCAATAATACTGTTTTCTATAATAATTGTACTCATTGCAATTATTATACTTATGGGTGTATAACAACGTAACCCACTGTTTATGATGACTTGTATTCAAACTGTTTAACATAAACCTATGAATTTCACTCAACCATTGTGTTGTTCTTTTTAGCATGTTTATCTCAGGTAATTGAGCATCACATGGCACGGAATGGCACGGACTTGAAGATGGCTAAACTGTTATCATTCAAACTTTATGTTTCTAGATGTTAGGACCTCTCTCTTTTTGTAAAACTCTGATGAATAAATGAATGATAACTAAATTTTCCAAAAATGTATCTTTATGTGTCATTTTCTATGATTATGACTGTTGTACTATGAAGTAATACCCCAGATTTTCTTCCGCTGCTATATATGTCAAAATGGGGGTGTTAGACTTTTTCAAGAAGATGGTCATGGCGGGCGATTATTGAAAAATCTTCGAATTAAATCGGACGATAGAACCCGACATGACCTAAAAAACTTTGAATGCCTTTAACGGAAGTCGGATGAGGGAGTTTAGCTATAACATCAACTTTAGCTTTGTCGAACTCAATTTCGGACTTTGAAATCTTATGTCCTAGAACAATGCCTTCTTTTACCATAAAATGGCATTTTCTACCCAATTTAGAACTAAATTAGTGTCTTCGCACCGTTTGAGCATTTTGTCTAAATGGGAGAGGCATGAGGAGAAAGAATCCCCGAAGACCGAGAAATCGTCCATAAAGACCTCCATTGTTTCCTCGATCATGTCATGGAAAATGGCCATCATGCACCTTTGGAACGTGCCCGGAGCATTACATAAGCCGAAAGGCATGCGTCGGTAGGCAAACGTCCCATAAGGGCAAGTGAAGGTGGTCTTCTCTTGGTCTTGCGGGTCAATTAGAATCTGAAAATATCTCGAGAAACCATCTAGAAAACAATAGTATTCGTTTCCCGCGAGTCTTTTAAGCATTTGGTCCATAAACGGTAACGAGAAATGATCTTTACGAGTGGCATCATTTAACTTTCGGTAGTCAATGCATACACGCCATCCCGTAACTAATCGAGTAGGTATCAACTCATTATCTTCATTTTCAATTACGGTTATACCGCCCTTTTTAGGCACACAATGAACGGGGCTCACCCACGGGCTATCGGAGATAGGGTAAATCAATCCGGCATCAAGGAGTTTGATAACTTCCTTTTTTATAACCTCATGAATTATGACGGGTAGTTTATCGGTACCCTTAAAAAATGCATACTCAAGATGATAAGGTAAATCCTTGAGCTTAAGCTCCGGAGGATCATAAATAGAAGATTTTACTGTTGTAAGTTCTTCTGATTAAGTTCTTTTTGGAGGGAGAGGACGATGATGGATCATCATTTAGTAACTTCTCAAGTAGAAGAAGGTATCCCTCTGGATAAAAGTCGTCAACATCAATTCCTGGTGGAATTGAATCATTTGTAAGACAAGCTTTTGATTTCTTCCATAATGAAGTCTCCTTCCTCAAAAGAAGTGAGAGAGGGGGAAGAAGTAGAAAGGGTAGGATATAAAGACGGAGTGGGATTGCCACTCGTAGAACTATCCGAGAATCCGAGCACTTCTTGAGCATACTCCTCACAAGCTACGTCGATGACATCTATTCGATTAATTGACACAGCATCATTGTAGGAGTATCTCAAAGTTTGACCAACTTTAAAGGTTATGGCTTCATCATCAACTCGGAGAGTTAATTCTTCACCATAAACATCAATCAAAGCACGTGGCGTCCTCAAAAAAGGTCTCCCAAGAATTAAGGGAACCCGGGGATTGACAACATAATCAACGACTACGAAGTCGGCCGGAAAATGGAACTTTCCTACTTTTACAAAGACTTCTTCGGCAATACCGGATGGACTAGTAGTCGATCGGTCTGCAAGTTCAAGAATCATTTGAGTAGGAGTAAGTTCGGGAGGCTAAGCATTCAACTAACTCCGGGAAATCACAAGGAATAAGAAACTTGTCGGGATCTCCAAGTTTTTCAAGCAACTTTTTTAGCATAACCACCGAATAATTCTCATTCATCGGTGTTTTGGCTAAGTCAAACAATTTTTCTTTGTTATTAAGGAGACTTTTAAACATATGAAGAAGAGCATCCGCGAAACTGAGCTCGAAATGTAATTCCCTAAAGATTTCAACAAATTTCGAAGCTAGTTTATCATCTTTTTCACGTAGCTTTTGTTTGTTGGCTCTCGAAGGATAAGGTATAGACGGTTTAGGCTTAGGAGCAACAACGGGCTCATCAATTGGAGCTTGAATTTGGACTACCGGAGGTTGGATGTTTTTGGTACTCGGTTGCACCGTATCCTTTGTCACCTCGGGTTCCCGTTCCACCACCTTAGGAAGAGAAGAAGACGGGGGTGGAATTGGGGGTCCATCATAAGAAATGCCACTTCGGGTGGTGATTGCTTTCAAATCACCTCTCGGGTTAGCAACGGTGTTGCTAGGAAGTGAACCCGAACCCGAAGTAGAAGCGGTATTCATTTTCATGAATTGACCAAACATGTTCTTAAGCTCGATGTTAGAATTTGTTAAAGAGGTCATTTGGGTTTGCATGTTTTTCATTACCGCATCATTCGCCTTTATGTAGTTTGAGAAATCACTAGTCGTCACAACTTGTGGTTGATGAATCGGAGCTTGATAAGCCGGAGCTTGATAATTTGGGTTTCCTTGATTAATTCCTCTGTTTTGATTGTAACCTTAATTGTACCGGGTTTGATTATTTTGCACATTCGATTGAGCAAAACCCGATGGTTGAATTTGGTTAGCTACACTTTGAGGACGGTATCTGGTATTTCCTTGATTATAGTTTACTGCGGCTGCTGAAACATATCCTTGAATATTGTCTTGATAGCCTGAAAAAGTGTTGCCATCGGTGGCAGGACACTGTCGGTAAGAATGGGCACTGCCACAAGTAACACAAGATTCCTCAACAGCTTTTACGGAAGCTGAAGCTGGGGTTACTTGATGTTGTTTAAACATTGCAGTCATGGCACTAGTCACGGCACTGGCTACGACACTGGCTATCTCTGAAGAATCAACATTACTTGCTTTCACTTGAGAAACAATCGGTTTGTTTCTTGAATTACGAACTTTTGATTTGTTTTCAATTATTTTCAACACATCTTGTGCACTTCTTTCCAAAAGATTGCCACCGGTGGCAGAATTCAAAGAATCTTGATTGGATGGGTTTAAACCATTGGAGAAGGTATTGAGTTGATGCAATTCGGTAAAACCGTGATGTGGGCATGCACGAAGAAGATCCTTGAAACGGTCCCATGCCTCACTAAACGTTTCCTCAAACTTTTGTTGAAAATTTGAAATTTCATTTCGGAGATTTGTTGTTTTTGAGGGAGGAAAGAAATGGTTAATAAACTTGGACACAAGATCATCCCAAATGAGAATAGAACGAGAAGGTTCTTTGTCGAGCCAAATCCGGGATAGACCGTCGATAGAAAATGGAAAAAGCATAAGCTTAATCGATGTCTCGGACACATATTTGTACTTCAACGTAGAAGTAATCTTGTTAAAATATCGAATATGAGCATGAGGATCTTCTTTCTCAAAACCGAAGAACTGTTTTGAAGTTAGAAGATTGATTAGACTATGCTTGAGGTCGAAATGCTCAGCGGGAATGGGTGGTACTACGATTTCCTTCGCATACCCCTCGGTGGGTGCACGGAGTAATTCTGCGATAGTACGTTGATCGGCCATCGTAACTACGGGAGTCTCTTCAAGAGCGAACGGTTCGACTCTTTGTTTTGAACGTCTACGATTACGACGTTTCGGATTCGTAGAAGTAGGATTCGTAGAAGGTTCACCAACGAATATTAAAGAAGAGCGAGTTTGCATACACTAAGAACAAAATAAGAGAAAAAAAATAAAAAATAAAAATATTTTTGTAACCGATACTCAAACAAGTGTAAGGTAGCTCTTTAGAAAATGCACAAAGAAGCGGAGGAGCAGGTAAGCGCGAAACGTTTTAAAAACCTTCTCCTTTCGGGTCGAAGTTCGTAGGATCAACCCTCCTTAAACCTCTCTTCAAGTTTGTAATATAAAGGTGAGCCGATTTCACAAGTGACACAACGGTTGTTTTTGTTGTTTTACAATTTTTTGTTAGTTTTTTTTAAATACTTTAGGAAAGGTATTTTTGGTTTTTTTTTATTAAATCTACGAAAATAAATCGTGAAAAATAAAATATTTTTGTATTTTTTTAGTTTTTATATAAAAGAAAATAATAAAACGATAACTTCACGAGGAATGGTCTTCAAAACACTAATCTTCAAACTTCAATTCGATATTCGAGACACACCTCCCCGGCAGTGGCGCCAAAAATTGGTTAGTCTCAAAATACGTATATAAGCATAATATCAATAATAGTATATAGTAATAAGTATTCCGTAAGGATTTAAGAAGATTACTTTTATCCAAAGTAAAATTCAAAAACCTTCCCGAGTCGTATCCCGATGAAGTGTGAATTGAGAATCGGTTAAGTTCGTGATCGCGTGCTTTGAATAATTTCAAGGATTTTTTTTATTTTAGTTTCCTATATCTACAAATATAAATGCAAAAACATGTAAAGGCAAGCAACAATTAAGGAAATTAAAGATTTTAACTAAAAACGTTAACGGGAATTTAAAAACGCGACTAAATACCTAACCTATTGAAATTTAACCTTAAAACAATTTTTTTATTTTTTATAAATCCTAAATGACTGAAAATAATTTTAGAAAAAGGAATTATATTTTTTTTTTATTATGAATTAAAAACAAATTAAATCTAAATTAATTATTAAAAATAGACAACTAATTATTAAAAATCTAGAAAAATTATGAAAAATACTTTGGACTATGTAGATTATAAGAAAAATAAAAACTAGAAAATTGGCTTAAGGAATAAGCAGTTAATAAGCAAATAAGCTTGGATAAGCAAAACCTTTAAGTAATAAATTTTGCAAGATATGTTTGAAAAAGTCCCAATGGCAGTTGGTGTGGAGAGTGTGTGTTGAGGTGTTGGTGTTATAAAGGAGAGGTTACAGGTTCGACCCCTGTGACCTTTTTTTTAACATTTTTTTGTTTTTCTTTTTGAAAAAGCTAACTACTAATAAAAATAAGAAACTTTAATGAAAGCACTTTTTCTAAAAACTACAAATAAGCAAGAAATAAGCTTAATTAAGGTGACAGTTATGACTTAAAAGCTTTTAAGCTTTAACACTTAAACTGAAATTGATTATAAGCTTGAATAAGCTTAAACCTAAGCCAATTAAGCTACAAACACCTTAAACCTAACCTAATATGCAAAACTAAACAAAATTTAATCAAATCCAATAAGCCATAAGTTCAGAAATCAAATAAGCAGTTATTGAGAAAAGCTATGAAAACAGATTGAAAAGCACTTTTTAAGCCAATTTTTAAGCTAGAAAACCAAAAAGCTAGATCTAAGCAAAAGAAAAGAAAATAAGCTAAAAACTATTAACTGCCAAGATTTAATAAGCTAATGTGAACAGGAATCAACTGACAAAATGAGCTTAAAAGCTCTTAAAAGCTACAAGATATGCCAACTTAAACAGGACATAATTCAAAGAAGTGAATGGCTAACTTTGAGATTGATTTCTAGGTCAATTAAAGCACATGAAATAAGTTTAGAACTAAAAACAGATGGATTTTAGCATTCAAAGAACTCATAAAAATAAGAATTAAGAAAATTAGATTAGAAATAAGCTAGGAAAAAGGACTTGAAAACTGACAGTTTAACTAAACTAATTTTTTTTGGATTTTTAAAGTTTAAGAAATGCAAAGTGCAGCCCTATAATTAAGCTACTAAAAGATGATTTGAAAACTTAAAAACCTAAAACAGACCAAGATTGATGTCTAAAGAGCTTAATCTTGTCAAAATCAGATCCTAAAACAAACATTTTCGTATCTAAATTTGAACTTGAAAATGACTTTTTAAGCTTAGAATTTGAATCAAATGCAATTGTTGACAGTTTAAACCAAAACAAGCACAGACTAAACCAACACACTCCTACTGCATTTGAGACTCAAACAATCATGAAAACAATATAGGATGACCACTAACCAATATTAAATCAGATATGCTTTGTTATCAACGTAGAAAAACTCAGATTCAAACCATGGTTACTTTGAACCTTAAAATTGAATTTTAAACCTTAAAAACTTAAATAAACTGAATTTTAAACTTAATTTGAGCTTATCAAATTTAACTAAATGGTCAAGAGCAAACTAACAGTACTAATTTAAGTTAGTACTGCTAGTGCCAAACACCCCTTAAAAAGATGAAAAACCATTTTAAGCTTATATAAAACTGATTTAACCTTAAATTATTAAAATCAGATTATAGACTAAGTGTATTTAGCATTAATAAGCACAAAGAAAAGACTAATAAGCATTATCTTGATAAACTATGATTTTCTCTCACTAATAATATGGCTTTCTATTTGTTTAATCCTCCCCGACCTCCGGATCATTCTTGTGTAGCAAGTGATTTCTTATGTTAACAATTTAATGTCGTCACCAATATATCACTTTCACTTCATATCCGAAACTAGAAAGTAAGATGAGAAAATATGGAAGAAGTTTAGAGAGAAGTTAGAGAGAGAAAGGTAGAAAGAAGAAAAAGATTGGAAGATTACTTGCAAAATTACAAATGAGAATTAACAAGAACCAACCCCCTCTCCATACTTGGAGAGGGGTATTTATAGTTAATACCAAGAGGCTTTCATGCCTTGGTATTTCTACGGGCTGGGCTCGGGATTACTTGGGCTTTCGCCCGATACACGTGACCGGTTAGATTACATTTAAGAGCCCGTTTACCAGTGTAGCCTATTACAACGTATATTATTTTAGTGACCGAGACCTAATATAATTATGAACGAACTTCCATTGTTCGACTCAATATTTTGAGGCTAACAACTGTACATGTTGTTCTGTCTGGAAACTTTATGTAAGACTTGACTTTCATCAAGCAGCTTAAAATTAGGAGATAGAACAAGACATTCAGTCTCAGTGAAAAGAACACTGTTTTTCTTGTCACACATTTGTGAGACAGAGAAAAGGTTAAACTTAAGTTCCTTTACAAAGTATACATCTTCAAAGTCTAATTTCCCAGTTCTAATTTTACCTTTTCCAGTAATTTTACCTCCTTTAGGACTTCCTGCAAATGCAACAAATCCACCATCAACCTCTTGATAATCTGTAAGGAAGGACTTGTTTCCTGTTATATGCCTGGAGCATCCACTATAAAAAAATCCCTTGATCCTGTAAAGTATATTGTGGATTACCCTGCACTCAAAATAAGAGAATTAGTTTCTCTTGGGGACCCAAGCTATTACTGACTTGAGTCTGCCTTGTAGATCAACATAGTCAAATCTTTTAAGCATGTATGATCCACTGTCTTTGGAGGTATGGTCAATAACATTTCCTGTTGGTCTCCAAATCTAGCATGCTGAGGACTTAACAACATTTTCCCCATTTCCTACAGCAGCACTAACTACTGCTTTTGGCCCAGCAGTATAGTAGTTTTAACTTTTTCATTAAAATTATTGGTTTTAGCTGCTAATTTTTAGTTAAAAGCCCTTCTTACTGGTGAATGTGCTTTAAAATAAGAATATGTTTTGGGTAATGCATCATTCACTTTTGATTTAGGGGCAACAATATTAACAGGCCTGACAGTACTAATTGATGCTGCTGCTCTTGGAGAGTTTTGCTTAGCAGCATTAACTGGTACTTGTCATGACTTTGTTGCAACTGCTGTTGGAACAAAATTCCTTTTAGGATGTGGGTGAGTCAATTTATTTTGGTGGTTCACCCTCTGAGCATTGTTCCATACTGGTCTAATTTCCCTTTGACCAGTAACCCTTCCCTTATTATTCAACACAGGGTTTTCTACTATTTTATTATCATGAAAATCATAGTCTTTGATTAAATGGTTAAAACTCCCACACATAAAACAAGCTTTCTTTATAAACTCAAAACCATTCCCTAGTTTCTGAGTCATCATCCCATTCCAGTTTCTTCTATTATCCCTAGGACTTTGACTTTTTCTAGGATACTCTACTTGCCTATGTGTGTTTTCCTTATTAACAGATTTCACCTTGTCATCAGATTTGACAAAATTAATTTTAGTAAACTTTGGTTTTGTCTGATCAGATTTAGGTCTAAACACACTATCATTATCACTATCAGTATCCCAATCTTCAATGATAGGAGCACTAGGCCTAACAGTTTTAGGCTTTTCTACAATATTCTTACTAATCTTAGATATACTAGTTTCAGTTTCACTCACTTTAGTCTTATAGACATAATCATCTAACCCAGCAAAGGATAAGTTAGGTCTTGAGGGCATGTAGTTCCCAGTGTAAGGAGGGGGAACTGCATGAAACCCTTCACCTGTTTTGAATCTATCATTTACTGGACTATCATCCACATCACTTTCTCTACTGTTAAACACACTATGAACCACTTCACTCTCATTCATTTGACTATCATAACCAAGACCAGCTTTGTCTTTAGCACTTATTTGACTATTTATCAGTTTAGTTAGATTCTTTGATGATTCTTCAAATTTTTCTAGTTTAAGTTTCAAATCATCTTTCTCTTTTAAAGCTTCTTCTAACTGATTTTTAAGGTCTTTGATAGAAATATCTTTCACTTGGACATCATACTTTAAAAATGCAATATCTTCTTCATAAACAGCTTCATTCTTTTCATGAACAACTATCCTAGCTTCTAATGATTCTAATCTCATTTGATAACCTATAATTTCTAGATTAGATTTATTAAGAGCTTCACGCTGTTGATCATACTGTTTTTGAAGAGTTTCATATGATTTTAAGCAATCTTTAGAGCAAGTATGTACCTCAGAGTCTGAACTTGATGAACTTGATGAACCTTGGGATGTATAGGCCATTAGAGCAAAGTTTGTGATGCCTTCTTCAGCCTGAAAGCTCCAATCATAACCACCTATCCCATCTTGAACAACCAAGGCATTTGTAGGAGTCTCCACTGGTACAATCCTTCTTGGAGCATCTCTATTTCTATTCCCCTGATTCCTTGGTGCCCTGCATTCTCTAGCAAAGTGACCTCTCCTGTGGCAGTTGTAACATTCAACCTTTGTCTTATCAAAGCCAACAGTTTCTTTGCCATTGAAATTCAGATTCCTTCCTGTCTTCTTTAAGAATCTCTTCACCCTCATGGTAAGCATGACCACCTGCCATTTGAGATCCATCTCTTCAAGATCATTAGTATCAATTTGCTCCAGATCTTCATTGTCCAATTGTGGACTATTAGATTGATTACCAAAGAAGGAAAACATGACATCATCAGCATAAGTTGAGGAAGAAGCTTGTCCCTGTGAACTAGCAGTAGAAACATCATGAGCAGTATTAACTGCTTCATTAGTACTGCTAGTGTTTTCTGAAGATATAAAAGCCACATTATGAGAGTTTGAGCTTGAGCTTGAGCTTGATTGGCCTTTAATCTCAGATTCATACACCTTTAGATTATTATACAAATCATCCATGCTCAATGTGTCTAGATCAGATTTGTTTTTCATGATTAAAGCAATATTGTTCCAAGCTGATGGTAGACTTCTCAGCAACTTCAGATTTGCATCTTCCTGAGAGATAACTTCACCATGAATTTCCAATTGGCTGATGAGTTTCTGAAACCTATCATAGGTTTTATCCAGTCCTTTAGATCTTGATGCAACAAAATTCTCATATTGCTGCTTCAGTATGGTTTTCTGCATTTTCTTTGATTCTTTGTTGCCTCCAAACCTGGCCTTGATTGCTTCCCATAAGGTCTTTGCATCCTTGATTCCATGAAACTTCAATAGGTGCTCATCAGGAATGGCCAACAACATAGTGCTTTTTGCTTTCAATTCATTCTTTCTTGCTAGCTTTTGTTCAGCAGTTTTAGGAGGAATGGGACCTTCAGTACCAGCACTAGCTGATGCAATAGCAGGTGCATCACCATTCACAATAACCTCCCAAAGAGCATAATCAGTGTGAGTAAGATATTGCTCCATTCTCATGCTCCAGAGATCATAGTCTCCTATTTTGAGTACTGGAAGTTTTAGTGCAGACACTGTTTGGGTAGTTTCTGATTGTGACTCCATCTTTTCTTTGACTAACAGATCTTGTGTAGATATAGTGTTCTTCTTATTCAAAGTTTCTCAACAAGCTCTGATACCACTTGTTGATCCCTTTTGAACAGATCTTACTTAGCTTGTTAAAGCTTAGTTGTGTTGGATAGATCCAAAACAACTATAGTAGAAACTAAGATTGAGAATATCACAAACTATGCGGAAACTAGTTTGCAATACTAAGAAGAACAATAAAACAGTAAACAAACTTTTACTAAACTTTCAGCCTCAATATGAAACGATCACTCTGAATAGTGATAGGGTTACAAAATAACCTTGAAGCTACGAATATCAAAGATGTACTCCTAACATTATGCCCTAGGACCTCCTTTTATACACCAAGGAGTCCTACAAGGCTTACAATACTTTCCTAACTTATCATGATCTTTTCTATAAACAAACGTAATCTCCTAAACAAATAAGTTATACATATCTTCTTTACAAATAACTAATACTTATCTTCATAAGTATTCTTGTTCTCCAATCAATCTTTGATCTCATCTCTGTCAGCATAATCCTTCCAGCAGTAGTAATCACTCAGCAGTTGTAACTGAGCACAAGCAGTATTAACTACTTAGAAGTTTACTCTTGCAGTATTAACATACACTAGCAGTACTAACTTTTGTACTAGTAGTAGTAACTACTTAGTATATTTTCAGTCTTCATCTCTAAGCAGTCTTAACTTCTATTAGCAGCAGTAACTTTATGCTAACAGTACTAATATATACTAACAGTAGTAACTAGCAGTAGTAACTTTTACACTACCAGTCAATGTTTTAAAAATCGCGCCTAAGGCGCGCCTACTCCCTAAATCCCTCGAGGCTCCAGCCTTTGGGATTTTTTTTAGATCAAGGCTCACAACATGCATAAATCCTATAAAAATCACAGCGCCTTGGGATTTTGCGCCTTAGGACTAGTCGCGCGTAGCACATTTAACGAGTTTTGGGCCTTTTTATCTTAATATTGAGATACAAATACAAAATCACATGGGCCTTTATATATAATCTACTAAATAATAACCCTAATAAAGAAAATTAAATAAATATAATACAGTGAAACAAGCGCCTCAAATTTTCTTCATATTCCTCCATTTATTCAACTTCTCTTTATAATTTGACACATATGTAATCACTTCACGTCATATGTATATTGTATACTTTTTGAAGAGGCTTGTTGCAAGTCATAAACCAAAAACTTAGATCCAATGATGCGAGTCGAACTATAATATTATGAGGATGTACCAGCAAAGAAGGGTCAAAGCCATATAGACGAGTCTAACTATAATCTTAGATCCAATGATAGTTATGCTAGTTCAAGCTCAATAGGAAGGGAAAGGGGATGCTCTAGTTCTAGACAAAACCTTTAGATGAAGATGATGACGTTGTGGTTTTAGAGAATAGTGAAACTGAAGAAGAAGATATCAAGGAGGATAAATCTGATCACAATAAGGAGCGATACACATTTGAAGATGATGATGACGATGGGAATTTAACGACTTAGATTGAAGTCTCTTAATTTGTTTCATCAAGTAGTTTCCTTATGAAATATTATCATGATAATAGGGCATTATGCTTGAATATTGATACGTTGCTTCATTTGCTTGCTTGATATTTTTGGTTTAAATGTGAGCTTTGTTAGATGTATTAACTATTAAGTATCTCAAATTTTATTTTGTTTTATTCAATCCGCATAAAAGTGTGACATATGTCATAAAAGAATTAGTGTATTTAGTGCGACTCATATTTATGAATCCCGCGCTTTGGTATGTGCCTCGCCTCAAGGCTCATTGATGCTCTTTGCGCCTTAGTGCGCCTTGAGACTTTCAGAACATTTCTACCAGTACTAACTACTTAGCATAATTTTCATTAGTATTACCAGCAGCACTAATTATGCTTCTGAGCCCATTATCATGAACTGTCAATTACTGTTGTGAGCACGAATGTTATAAATAGATCTATTTGGGATTGACATCCCCGTTCGGGTGAGTCATGCTTACTGTGCCGGTTTGCCGGACAACGAACGTATACCATGTCGGACATAGGATGTTGCGGGTTAGAACATCATCACGGGCAATGTTGGCAATTTATATTGCATTTCATACATGTCGAGCTTCAGTGTCATGAGCTTAGGAAAACGTAATTACATTTTATGATGTTTGCATCTGTTGCATTATCATGGGGAAATCTTGCGGTCCTACATTATACATTTTATAAACCTATGAATTCACTCAACAATATGTTGACGTTTTAAGCAATGTTTTTCAGGGGATCAATAAGGCACGAGGTGCAAGGGATACATTGGTGGTTTTGATTTGGATGTCATGCATTAAAGATTTTGTCGCATTACATTTTGTATATCTGTTATGGGCTAGAAATCTTTGTATTTTGAACAAGTGAAGCTTCAGGCTTTTGTAACAAACAATTTGTTAAATCCAATGTATCAGTTTTAAACGGTTTTTAATGGTCGTTCTTATATATATCTTGTGTTATTGATCTATGAAGTACCACCCCCAACCCATATTCCGCTGTGACCCAATTTGGGGGTGTTACAGATTGGTATCAAGAGCCAAGGTTATAGAGAACCAGGTCAAATGTTTTTGCTGGACTATAACTATTTTCAAACATTGCATTCATACAAAGGGATTTTCACGGGACATACATACATATACTACTTGTTGCATTAGTTGATTAGACTAGATGCATTTATGATTGATATACATGTTATGATATAAATGTATATTACTATAAGAGTCTTATATTAAATACTAATATAAGCAATTTTGGATTTTCAGATATAGCATGTTGGATTATGAGGATTCCACGGTTACATACACTGCTGTGTCCAGCCCATTTGCGGATTTGCCTGATATCGGATCACCAAGAGTCGATGGACCACCCGTGATGCCAGAGGACCCATATGCCTATGTGGTAGCTGCTTTTCAGGCCCCACCATCTCCTAATTATGTGTCGGGTCCTGAGTACCCACCTTCACCAGACTTTGTTCCAGAGCCGGTTTATCCAGAGTTCATGCCACCAAAGGATGAGGTATTCCCAGCTGAAGAGCAGCCCCTACCTGTTGCCGCCTCACCTACCGCTGATTCACCAGGCTATGTTCCTGAGTCAGATCCTGAGGAGGATGATGATGAGGACCCTGAGGAGGATCCTGCCGATTATCCTGCCGACGGAGGAGACGATGGCGATGATGAGGATGAGTCATCCGATGATGACGAGGATGATGATGTTGATATTGAGGAGGATGAGGAGGAGGAGGAGCACCTAGCTCCTACCGACTCTACAGTTGTTGCTTTACCAGCTGTTGATCATGCCCCATCTGCTGAGGAGACTGAGCCATTTGAGACCGACGAGTCTGCGGCCACACCACCACCACATCCTGCATACCGGGTTACTGCTAGGATATCGATCCGAGATGAGCCACCTACACCATTTTGGTCTGATACAGAGGTTGCCAGACTCCTTGCTATACCTACTCCACCACCATCACCACTTTCCCCATGGTCATCACCACTGCCTCAGATTCCTTCTCCACCACTACCCCCGATACTATCACCACTACCAGTATCACCACCCTTACCTGTATCATCTCCACCACCTGCTAGTCCTATTCGTCCGTTGGGTTATCGAGCTGCGATGATCCGGCTGAGAGCTGAGGCCCCATCTACTTCCCATTCACCACCGCCACATATCATACTCTCCCACACCAGAGCAGATACACCACCGTCAGGTACCCCACCATCGGGGACACCACCACTTTTACCCATACCGCTACCTACTTCATCACCACCTTTGCATCTACTCTCTACTGACCGTAGAGCAGACAGACCCGAGGTTACCTTACCGCCTCGGAAGAGGTTAGGTATCGCTCTCGGTCCGAGATATGAGGTAGGAGAGAGCTCGTCTGCCCCCACTGCTAGACCTCCTGGAGGTTTTAGGGCGGACTATGGTTTTGTTGCTACCATAGACAGGGAGATTATGCGGGATCTAGAGAGAGATGTCGGTTATGGGATCACCGACACTTGGGATGAGATGCTAGTAGACATGCCAGGGGCACCAGCGACTGATGACACAGAGTTAGGTCGAAGGATGACCGAGTTTACCACTAGGGTTAGGCAAGACACAAACAAGATCTATACGAGGTTAGATGATGAGCAGTCTGAGCGACAACTGATGACTGGTCGGCTCAACATGCTGTATAGGGATAGGCGTGCACATGCTCGTATTGCTAGGCTCATGAAGGTTGAGGCTAGGATGTCTCGAGAGGCTTGGGGATGATCCATGGATGTGAGTGACCTTGCGCGTGCAGAGGTTATGTCATTACATACTCAGGTAGTAGCACGGCAGGCAGTGATTACAGAGTTACAGGCAGCAGACCGCAGGAGACA
>BQNB010024025.1:22759-61175 GCA_026074375.1 Tanacetum coccineum | reverse complement strand
CGGACCGGACCGAAATACCTTCGGTCCGGTCCGGTCTGTCCGGTCCAGTCCAGTCGACGGTCCGGTATGCTCACCCCTAGTCTAGGTAGTTAAAAGACCACAGGACTTGAAATTTGGCTAATAATAATAAGTTTTGTAATAAACCGAAACCAAAATAAGACCACTACCTCTTTCCGGCTCACAACCGATGTGGTAGTCATTTAAAGGGTGGAGGTAAAGACTGATAAAAGTTTGCTGCATCTTGCTGGCTCACAACCGATGTTGCAGCCTTCTAAAAGGTTGAGGAAATTACCGAGGTCGAAATATGTTTGCTGCATCTTGCCGGCTCACAGCCGATGTTGCAGCCTTCTAAAGGACCGAGGTTTAATAATGTTGCAATAATAACAATAATAAAGCCAAATTTCGACTCCGGGGTTATCTAAAAAAGGATAACCCCTAAATCATGCTAAATTATAACCTTAATGTGGACCTTATTCTCACCATATTGTCTCTTTAGGAAATGATTTCAAACTAATTGTGGTCTAAACCGGGTTTACTTTATATGAATAAGACATTAATTTATTTGTCATGAATAATAATAATAAAATCTTTAGAGGATTTAGGAATAAGGGAGCAGAAAGTAGCTATGCATCCACAATTAGCTTTTATGAGTAGTGTTAGCATCTTAACTTGTATTTAACAATGATTTCGTTTTTAAGCTTGGTTTGGGGCGGGTGAAAAATCAAGGACGATGAATTTATCCTTTTAGTGTTTCTTGTTCTGTGAAGTTATGATATGTAATAAATGCATAAAAATGGTAAAACTGGGTGCTTTTCAAAGCTAGTAATTTTTAATCACCTTAGATGAACACTTAGCTACTTTTCGAGGTAATTATTCTAAGGGAGTTGAAATTGTTGGTTTTCTAAGCTTGAACATATGACATTGCGTAAGGATATGGTAATAGCTTAGTATGGGGGATTTTGGTATGTGCTTAAATATACATACCTTTTACCTAATAAAATAAGCTAAAAAGACCAATAATGACCAATAAATACAGAAAAAATGCATTGTATTGTGAACTGTGTCTTACAAGTAACGGATATTGCACAAAAGGACAAAAACGAAGTAAAATAGACAAAATCAAGCACGAGAATGGAAAAAGTACGAGAAAATCGAAGCCGAAGGCATACCCATTTTCTATGGACCAACCCGGGCCCACTTAATGGGCTGGGTCAGCCCACAAGCTTTAACTTAAACCAAAGTCCTTTTAATCAAAACCATTAATTCATTAAGCCTTAAATCCATTATCTATAAACCTATAGTCCTAAATTTGGCCCAAACTATTAACCAAGCCCAATCCACTTTTATAAACAAGGGGTCAAAACGAGTCAATTTTATTGTAGCTGCTTCCCTTTCCCTCCCATTTTCACCAAAACCACCCCCAGGGTAAATCCACCAAATCACACGCTCTCAAAGTACTTCTAGAAGAAATTGCTGACACGTCTGACACTTTTGGGAGCCACGCTGGCAATCCCCAGTAATATGATTGGCTATTGAGGCGTGGCACACAATCCAACAGCCCAAATGATGAGATATTGAGGCAGTTAAGGATCAAAGGTCAAGATGAGAAGCTGAGGACGCTCCTAGAAGGCTAGAATGTTCTCCTCGCCCCTATAAATAGAGGGTTGGATCACACAGAAATGGCATGTAGTTTTTAGCTTAGCTTTTAGATAATTTATTAGCTTATTGTAGCTTTTTAAGTTTAAGTATCTCGTTTTAATGTAATTTCCTTTTTAAAAAGCTTGTAACTCACTTTTGTTTATCAATAAAATTTCAGTGTTCATTTAAAGTTGTGTTTAATTCATGTTTTTACTTAATGCACTTATGGTTTAAATACGTTCAAATTAAATCTAATAAGCTCTATAAGCTCTTCATTACTTTAAAAGCTTGTTTGTATTCAGTTAAGCCTTCACAAGCTTAACTGAATTAGATAATCACTTCAATTCCTCACCTAAAATTACCTCAGCTTTTTGGATGATAAGACGGATTTGGATGGGCTTATGGACACCAGCAGCTTATCTTTGATAAGTTGGAGCTTTTATAGAATAAGCTCTAAGAGCATTTATGATCCTTGTTTGAGCTAGGATCAAGGTACTAGTTCTTATTTCTCATTTTCACTTATTATTAGCTTAATTTTGTTCAACTTATTGTTGTGCTTATTTGTGCTTAAGTTCTATTGGATTTTGCTTATTTGATCTTTATTTGTCTATTACTATATCTGTTTTAGCTTATTTTATCCTATGGTAGTGTAAAAATGCAAATCCAACTCTTAAAGGGGTGTTTGGCACAAGCAGCACTAACACTAGTTAGTGTTGCCTAGGCCTATTTGTCCTTTAAATCAACTTTTACAAGCTTAAACTTAGCCTAATAGTCAGTTATGATAAGTCTTAAAAGTCTAAATATCAAGTTTAAAGTTTATAGTAGCTTAGGTTTGAATATGTGGTGTTTTTAAGTGGAATTTCAGCTTATTTGATTAAAATTTGATTCATGGCCTTTAGATGTTGTTTTGATGTTTGTTCTGAGTCTAATAATGTAGTAGAAGTTAGTTAAACTAAGTGTGCAATTGTCTTGTAGGGTTGAGTAAAATTCTGTCTTAGTTAGCAATTTTCAGTTGCAATGTTTTAAAAAGCCCATTTTCATCAGTCAAATTAGATCAGTTTAAGCTAGATTTAAGGTCTGATTTTGAGAGTATAAGCTCTTTGAATAACAAGCTTGATCTGTTTTTAGTTTTTAGGTTTTAATTTTAGCTTTTAGTAGCTTAATTTTAGAGTTGCATTTTGTAATTTTCAAAATTTAAAAAAAAATTAGTTTAGTTAAACTATCAATTTTTTATGTCTATTTTTCTAGCTTATTTCTACTCCATATTTCTTAAATCTAGTTTTTATGAGTTGTTTGGAAGCTGATCTTCATCTGTTTTTAGTTTACATCTTATTTTAGTTTACATCTTAATTCAAGTGCTTATTAAGTCTTAAAATTAAGCTCAAAGTTGGCCTTTTCTCCTTTTCTCCTTTTAAAACTATGGGTTAAAATCTAATCTTCATTTAGCTTATTAAGAGTTTTTAAGCTTATTTTGTTAGTTAAAATTGAGTTCCAAGTGCTTATTCAGAATTGAGGTTAAACTGTCTTGGCTTATCTACCTTTCTCATTTGCTTATCTTGACAAAAAAAAGCTCAAAATAGTTTAGTTCTCAAGTCATTTTTGTTTAGACTTAGTTAAACTGTCATATTTTAAGCCAACTTATTCTAGCTTTTTAGTGAGTTTTAGAAAAAGTGTCTTTTACAAAGTTTGTTTATTTTAGCTTCTCTTTAAAAGTTTTAAAAAGAAAAAAAATTGCAAAAAGGGAAGCCACAGGGGTCGAACCTGTGACATCCCCCTTAGCACACACACGTCTCAACACCACACACACTTAACCATCTGCCCTTGGGTCTTTTTCGAGTATATCATGCAACATTAATTTCTTATAGTCATTTTAGTGTATTGCTTATACGTGCTTATCTGCTTATTTTCTGCTTATTCCTTCAGCAGTTTTTCTAGTTTTTATTCTTCTTAGATTCCTCATAGTATAAAGTACTTTTCATAATTTTTCCAAATTTTTATAGATTCGTTTAGTATTTTTAATTAATTTTTTAGATTAAAATCGTTTTTAATTCATAATAAATAAAATAAAAATCAAAAAAATATAATTCTTTTTCTGAAAATTATTTTTAGTCATTTAGGATTTATAAAAATTAAATTTGAGTTTGTAGGGTTAAAATTTGTATTATTTGCTTATATGTCGCGTTTTAGAATTCCCGTTAACGTTTTTACTTTAAATCTTTAATTGCCTTATTTGTTTGCCTTTAGTTGCTTTTGTGTTTAATTTTTAGAAGTAGAATCAAAATTCAAAATATTTGATATTCAAGCATCAAACAAAATACTTTCGTGGATTTCAAATTCACCTCTTGTTGGGATACAATATCCGGGAGATAAAATATTATTTGTCCTCAAGCAATTTTCTTATCAAACGGGATACTTACTATATTATAATTAGTTTGAGATATTTAGGATATATATTTAATTATATATAGACTATTTGGAACGAATCAGTTAGCCATACAATTATTAATAACCGTTAAAAAAATGAAAAGTCGCACAATCTTTGGTTATTGAAAATCCTGTTATTTATGTAATTAGAGAGTATCTGTGCCTGCTTATCTTAGAGCTTATCTATGTACGCGTACAGGAGCGTTCGGGATTGCTTACTTAAATAAAACCATGCGTTTATTGATAGTCTTTCTAAAAAAAGTGTCACAATTTTTGTTAAAAACCCGTCGCATACTTAAATTGTACCTGTATGTGAAATTAGTTAGGGAAATATGATGTTATGAATGCCCTTCTTGCTGCATTGCCATGAAATTAATGTGTAGACCTGCTTATTTTATATTTGTTTTCTCTTCATGCTCATGTGACATGTTAACTGGAAAGAAACAACAGAAATCTAAACCTTTGTATGTAAATAGGCAAATAAGTTGTATAATGAAAATTTAGACATGCTGATAGTTGTGAAAAAAACAATATTATTCCTGAATTAAAAGTTGTCTGATATATTCGTTCGTGGAAAATGTTCATATGTTAATTGTAATATGGTTTCGTAATGTATATTTGAAGTTTTATAAAAAGAAATTGATAATTGCAAAACAAAAGTTGTCACCAAGTGATGTAATGTGATTTTTTGTTTGATATTATGCAGAGTGGAGACTCGGATTCGATGAAGCGGAAAGAATGAGCAAACAGGTGTGCAAATGAGCTAAAAGTATGTATTATTACAACCACCTGTTCATGAAGCCAAGTTAATATATTACTATCTTTCCACTTCAAGAGTTATTATCGACAGGTCAAGGTGAGCATTTAGGATAACCATGTTGTCAGTGTGACTAAAACGCTAGAAATGTTGCTGAAGGTATACTTTTGCTCACGTATTTGTAAACATTCCGTATAAGAGTAAAGTTTTTCATATTTATATTTATAATTATTACATATCAGGATAATATAACTTGCTAGAAATAGTTAATAGATTCAAAAGAATATAAACTTGCTGGAAATAGTTTGCGACTTTAAAATTGGAGCTTGAAGCAGAGAAGTTAAAGTGCAGTACCATGGTGATAAGGGAGTGTTTGGGATAGTTTGTTTTTCTCCTTTTATGCTTATGTACTTCTTTTTTTTTTTTGCTAAAGTGACTATAAGTGACGAGGGGGTGTTTGGTTTGACTTACGTTTGCAAACAAGAAAAGTTAGAATCATCAAAATGTCGTTTCTATGCGTTAACCCACATCCTGGCGACCGCCGAATCATAAGGATGTGGTTACAATGCAATCCAGTGCTCCACTATGAGGCCTCGATAAGGCCAGCCCCAGACATTAAAGTGAGTTCATTGGCTCATTATCCATCTAACTGGTCCTAAAACCATGGCCTACTGATCAATGACGGAGGGAGGGGGGCTGGAGGGTGCTTGGCCCCCTCCAAGAAGCCCAGTTGCTTTGTAAATATTGTGATAAAAGTTAAGCCCAAAGCCCATTTATTAGTAATTGACCCCCTTATGTTTTAAGGGGCAAAAGAAAACATATCCAAGACGAGTTGACGACTTCGCACTTTCAACTTCTAGTTTCACGCACAAGGTTTTCTTATGTAATCTATTTATTTATGTTTTTAGTTGTCTCTTGATATATAATTGCTCAAAATCCCCAATTTGTTTTTAGGAATTAGGGGTTTGTTTCAATTGATCCCCCCTGTTTTTAGTTGTCCCTTTGATCACCCCTTTAAAAGGTTGTTTTTAGGAATTAGTTGTCTCTTGATATATAAGTGTGTACCTTTTAAGTTTTATACTAAAATTTGCAATTGCTAAATTGGTGATCAACTGATCATGTGATGTAATGATGTTTCTTTTAGGTTAAATGATGAGTAAGAAAGGAACAAAAAGAATCATTGATTATTTTTTCAAGCCAAAAGTGGATGTTGTTCAAGACCGCGAATCACAACCAGATGGTGATGAAATAGAATGGCATTTGTAATCACTAGAAAATTTATGTGCTCATATTTTGGAAAGTTAACAAGTAGGCATGTTTATTAGAGTGTGTTTGCTAAAATGGTTTCAAGATGTCGCAAGATGATGTAGTTTTTTTTGTTCTGTTTGATGTTTCTAGCTACTAATGGTGGTTACAGGTATTGTTAGTTTCCAATTCCATTAGTAGTGTTTGATGTTGTTACCTGGAAGTACTTTTGTAGGCCTTTGTTCTAATCTTTAATAAAGTTATCTTTTATAAAGGTAAGTGTGTGTTGAAAATGTAAGCGGCCCCCTTAACTGAAAATCCTAACACTGTCCCTGCTACTGATTATATGTATATGTGAATGTTTTTTATTTTTACATACGCTTATAAACACCACAAATTATAACCAAAGACCACTAAACTAAACATAAAAACATGGAGTTAAGTACATTTTTGGTCCTTGTGGTTTGGTGCGTTTTTCACTTTTGGTCCAAAATTCAAAAAATGTTTGGTTTTGGTCCAAAAGACATAGTTTCGTTCCACTTTTAGTCCAAAAGACATAGTTTCGTTGCACTTTTGGTCCAAAAGACATAGTTTCGTTCCACTTTTAGTCCCCAAAAATTGAGTCTAAATTTTACGGTAATTTTTAGGGGGAGGGGGGGGGGGAAACTAAAAGTGAAATGAAACTATGTTTTTTGGACCAAATATGTGAATGTTTTTTATTTTTACATACGCTTATAAACACCACAAATTATAACCAAAGACCACTAAACTAAACATAAAAACAAGTAAATTAAAAAGTATACAAACGCATATTAACTCGATTATAAAAAACGTAGGTATAAAAAAACAACCCAAAACGAGCCGCGGCGAAGCGCGAGTTTTAAAATCTTGTTTATAATGCAGCTGAATGAAATGAAGGACGGATATAATTTCCTCTCTCATTTTCAAAAAACCCCGTAATAAAATACGAAAAATTCTAAATTACATACAGACTTTCAAACACAGGATTTTTTGGAGGATATTTATAGTGAAGCAAAATGAAATGAAGGACGGATCATTTCCTCCCTTATTTCATTTTGTTTCCTATAAATTTCCTAAAAAAACTCGGGTTTGAATTCGACATTAAACTAACAAAATACAAATACACAAATCATCCTATTTATTTTCTTTGTTCATCCAACGGATTTTGTGACTGATATTATCTTGTATTTTTGACATACAACTCAACAACGTTTTCTTAACCTCGTAATCTTTCCAGGCTTCATCGTCCAAAAATTTCTCAATCACATCACGTCTTTTTGGCGAAATATCTTCACATTTCGCGTATTGTTTCTTCAAATCTTCTGTGGCCACCATTGCTTGCTCAAATAACGTGATTACGCCAATAATCGCTTTTTGACGAGCCGCATCGTCTTCATCACATTGTTTCTTAACATACGCTCGAAAATTTTCGATGGTATGGGGTAGAGAGCAAACCATTAATTAAGAGGTAAATAAGTATTAATATGGAAGATTGAAAAAGAGGAAAAATATGTATGTGATTTGGGTCGAATATATGTAATGTGTTTGATAAAAGTGGGCATTTATAAGTAAAAAGATATTATTATGTTTTTAAATTTATCCGTTATACGCTACCCCTAAATTCAATTTTTGAAAGAATTTTTTTTACCAAAAACACCCGTTAGTGGGCTGGCGGAGTAACGAATGGCGTGTGAATAATGCCCTCGCCAGTGTCTGGCATCGCCGTTAGTTAAAAAGAGATTATTATGTTTTTAAATTTATCCGTTATACGCTACTACCTCGTAATCGAAGTTGTACGCTTTTACTTTGTCATTTTTAGAATGTTTGTTATGCATTTAACCCACACAATATTAATGTTCGACCAACAAGAGTTCTTGCTTTAAAACCTATATATCATCAACGAAATTCGAATACAATGGCTTTGTGATAATGATTTTGTGAAACCCATCAACATGTTTTTGTTTCGGAAATAGTTCAAATAGTATATGCATATTTTTCAAATTTATATGTAACTGATAATCACAAATTATGTCTTAAAATAGATTATGCCCGCTGAGCCTACATAGCCATTATATAATGCCTTCAAACCCTTCTTGCAACATCATTCGCATCGTTCACGTAATTTGTCAATTATCAATACATGCACGTTTTTGCTTCGTATCTTTAGTGGCGAAGTTTGAGTGCGGTTTCATATTTTTTGCTTTATATCTCTAATTAGTAAAGATATAAAATGTCATCCGTCATGTCTATTAGTCAATATATTTATAAGTATTAGTTATTAATTTGTATTAGGCCCATTAGTATGGATGTCATTAGGACTAAGCTCGTAGTCTAGAATGTTCTTTTGTATATTATATATAGATGGGTTGTTATCAATAATAATCAGACAAATCAATTATTCCAATATAGATCAAGAGCAAAATTGTTCCTTTCCTAATCTTTCTACCTATCTTAAGATTTCTTCCCTTCTCCCTCTATCTCTTAACAGCATGTTAAAGTCTACATTTAGGCGTGGTGTTTTAGGCGCGGCTTCGTGTGTGCTTCCCCGTACCTTTAGCATTATGGCTAATCGAGATCCGACCTAGAATATGGATACAAGTGCATCATCTCATCTTAATTCACATACAAGTAATTTAAATATTGTTTATAATAAATGTTTATATCCATCTGTGTGTTGGTGATGGTAAAGCCATACCTGTTACCAACACCGGTCATAGCATCTTACCTACCCTTAACCGTCCTTTACACTTACATAATGTTCTGGTCACCCCTAATATCATCAAAAATCTTACATCTGTTCGTCAATTCACTAGAGATAATAATTGTACAGTTGAATTTGATGCATTTGGTTTCTCAGTAAAGGATTTCTTAACTCGTCATATCCTCCTTAGATGTGATAGTTCGGGAGATCTTTACCCATTTACATCGCCTTCCCCCACTTCTCATGCTTTACTTTCTGTTAGTCCCAGTACGTAGCACCAACGCTCGGGCATCTCGATGAACACGTACTACGTTCTCTTAAGTCTCGTCAGTATATTTCTTATAATAAAGATAAGTCCTCACATCTTTGTCATGCGTGCCAGCTTGGCAAACATGTGAGACTTTTGTTTACAAGTTCAGATTCTATTGTTACTCGTTCTTTTGAGATTGTGCACTTTGATATTTGGACTTCTCCCATTGCCAGTTCTGGTGGTTTCAAATACTATGTGTTGTTTCTTGATCATTATTCTCATTATTTGTGGATTTATCCTCTGCGTACTAAATCCGAAGTTTTTCAAAAATTCATACATTTTTGTTCTTATAATCTTATGTAAATAATCAGTTAAAATGTGATATTGCGGCTTTTCAGTGTAACAATGGTGGTACTTGTTGGGTTTTACGATCTAATTAACCAATTAATTAACACGAGTACACAACGGAGTTAAAGATCACATGTACAAAATGGAAAGTCAGAGCGAATGATCCGCACTATTAATAATGTCATTCACACCCTTCTTTTCCAAGCTCACCTTCCACCCACCTTTGGGGTCGAGGCATTACATATGGATGCCTACCTACTTAATCTCCTACCCTTATATGTCATTCAAAATGAGATACCTTGCACTAAACGAATAACCAAACAACCTTGATTACTCATGATTAGCGTATCTATCGGTGTCTTTATTACATACACCTTAATTCCCCTCATAAACTTGCACCTCGTGCCACCCCTTGTATTTTCTTTGGATACCCCGCTTATCATCGTAGGTATCGATGCCTTAACCTCTCCACTTTACAAATCCTCATTCTCGCCATTTAACCTCTTGAAGAACTCAATTTTCGTATGTGACTAATCACTCAATTACAACCTACATCTTACACTTTTCTCGACCATACTCCATCTCTAATACATCAACATATCATTCATAATACAACCCAACATCCTACGACTCCACATGAATCCCAACTCCTAGCCCAACACCTAACCCAATGCATAGCGTCACACCACCCTCGGCCTATCCAGACACTCCACCCCACCACAACACATCACAATCCACACCCAACCTAATATCGCCCATACTACGCCTCCATCAGGCAACTGCTCTCACGATACCTACTTTTTTCACCGGACTCACCCAATGGTCACAAACACGGCCCAGAGTTGGCACCGTTAAGCCCAACCCTCGTTTTCATGGTCATACTTTTCATACTTCTCGTATTTCTCCTATTCTTAAGTCTCCATCGTTGCGTTATCATATCCTAATTGGCGAGATGATATGTATGATGAATATAATGCTTTAATTAAAAACCGTACTTGGGTTCTTGTTCCGAAACTACCAAACGTTAATGTGGTTTGGTCTGTGTGGTTGTTTTCGGCATAAAATATCAAGTATGTGGTTCAATAAGTATGTATAAGGAACGTTTGTGCAAATGGGCGTAGTCGGCAGTTTGGTGTTGATTGTGAGGATACTTTTAGTCATGTTGTTAAACCGGCTATCGTTCGCGCGGTTCTCAGTCTTGCCTTGTGGTATGTGTTTAATTACACATACCTTTTACCTTTAAAAACGAGCTAAAATAACCAAAAACGACTTAAAATCCCAAATAAAGTTTCATGTTTTGCAAATTGTGTATTGTGCAGAACGATATCATAAGAAAAGGACGAAAAACGAAGCCAAAACGACAAAACCAGACTCGTAATGGGAAAATGCAGGAAAAAGACAGAGTCAAAGTCCAAGCCCAGAGTTTACAAAGTCAACCAATGTCAACCTCGACAAACCCGAAGACAAAAAATCCAAGGAAAAACAGTTTAGGGACTAAACCTTCTAAGTCACTAATCTTTAAATTAAAGACGAAAAAGCAGAAAAGAAAGAATAAGGGATGAAACTGCCAATTTCTCAAAGTTATACCCCATAGGGCCGAAACTAGCCAAGGACAAAGGAGTGTATAACTAACAAAGGACGTACGGTGCAATGGCACTATACCCTCAAGGTTATATTATTGCCAAGTCCCTACCGAAAACGTCACAATACAACAAGGACCATGTGCAAACACCCTTATAGTCCATGAGGGGCTAAAATTGCCAAAACCATAAACTTCAACCCAACCTTTGACAAATACTAGAAAATCTCCTTCGTTGGTTTCCCGCCTAAACCCATAACCCCACAACCTGTCCTTTTCTCCTCGTTTGACCTCCCACAATACTCTAAAAATGTCACCATAACTTAACTCAACCCTCACAGGAAATGCCATTATGGTCAATCCCAACCCCCACCAAAAATCAACTAAAGTGGTTAGAAAAAATGTCGACTATGGCACCAAGGGAAATGAAGACCAAGATCAATCCTGTTTGCTCACACTCACAACAAACACACTTCAAAGTGTGTGTCTACAAAGAAAGCACACCTGCAAGATGACAAGATATTCCAAGCAAAACCCTAGTCGTTTTTTCCTATTTAAGCATTGTAAAGCCCTTGAGGCTGTGTGTGTAATTTTTAAGTAGTTTTTAGTGTTTAAAGTTTTAGTTTTCAGTTTAAAGTCTTTTATGTACTTGTACTTCAATTTTTAATGAAAATTCAGTTTTAGTCTTGCAATTGTGTTCTAAGTTACAATCCTTCACTTTAAAACACATTTAAGCACTCAAATAAAAGCCATTTTTTAAAACTCTGTTTATTTTATAAAACTGTTAGAAATTCAAAAAAAAGAGGGTACAAAGTACTGTATGATTGAACAAGTATGGTAAAATAAGCAAAATTGGAATGCTTATTGTGATTGCATAGTTTAAGCCTATAAAAAATTTTATAAGTTGTTGGGTAGGTTTTTAGAGCATAATTAGGTCCTCAAAAAACCCTGTAATGAGCAAGGAGGAAAAAGACAATTCCTTTAAATTTTGCTTAAAAGTTACTGTAGCAATAGCTTATTAGCTTATTTTTTAGCTTATTACTGTTTTTTTGTGCTTATTAGTGTTTATTAATGTCTAAATATGCCTTTTAATGCTTTTCATTTCATTTCAAGCATTTTGGAACCAAAACTGTCAAAGAAAGCTTAAAACTGTCACCTAGCTATTTTCATTTTTACGTGCTTATTTGATATGTTAATTTACTCTTTTTATTGTTAAAAATTGTTTAAGTAGTATTAGCCATTTAATAAATTTTATTTTACTTCATTTTTATAGGTTTTTAAACTCACTATGCAAAAATAGATGTGGTTTTTGGTTATACGACATAAAAACGGGTCAAAAATGGTATTGGTATGTGGTTGGACACAATGATTTTTACAAGTCTTAAGTATTTGATGATATTAAGCATGTTATGCTAAAACTTTTAGTCAAAAGTCTGTTATTCCAGTTTCTAAGTGAACAAATTGAAACTGTGTTTTTAAAAGCACAAAGAGCTTATTATCATAGCTCTTTTATTTAAGAGTTGTGGATTTAACTAAAAAAGAGAGTTCATTAGTGAGTTTTAAACAAAGCTGACAAAGCCACATTGTGTCACATGACTCTTTGAGTCAAAGGCACCAAGTTTGTTAAGTGTGCAGTTTTTAAAAACTAAGAAGCCCCTTTTCACTCTCAAAATTCAGCAGATTATGAGTGTTTTAGTTCTAAAAATTTAGTGCACCAAATCCATTTCCTAGTATTATAAATCTGTTTCAACTTTTCTTTTCATTTGCGCTTATTTGACATCGTAAAATAATCTGTCAATAAAGCCCTTGTCCTTAGCTTAATTTTAACCCTTGGTGCTAAGTGGCCAACATTAAGCCTCATTTTCTAGCTTTTGGTATGACCACGCCCAAGCTTTTGCTTATTAAGAAAGCTAATAAGCTCTTAGATAAGTACCCTTAATCTCAGTCCTAAGGAACCCTTCTTGTTAATCTTATTTTAGAGCCCAAAGTGTGACTCTAATCCATTTTACACCCAACATTAACTACTTCCAAGGTTAGTACTGCTGTGTGCATAAGCCACTTTCTAGCTTATTGAGCTTATCCCACTTGCTCAAATTGTGTTCCAATAGTTTTTTGGGTTATATTGTTTAAGACTGTGTTGCTTATATGCCATTTTCATTGCTTAATTTTTATTGGGGTTGTTGACAGTAGAAGCTTTTAGCTTTTAGCTTAGTTTAATTTCAGCCGATTTAAGCCCATTCCAGCATATATTAAGTGTATTGTTTTTTATAGCCTTTTAGTGCGTTTTATAGGATTAAGTTATGTTTATCATTTAGCATTTTTGTCTAGTTTATCTTAAATTGTTCCACAAGTGTCCAAGACTTAGCTAGTTATAAGCCATTAAGCTCATTTTAACTTCTGTCCGTTTTTAAAAGCATGTTTTTTAATGTCTTATATTTATAAGCTTTTCAACAAAAACTTGTAGGTTTTTGAAAATTGTTAAGCTCATCGAGCTAACAACTTTTGATTCCACAAAGTTTTTTCCAAAAAAAAGGGGAAGACAAGGGGTTACCCGGGTGAGCAAGACTCGAACCCGGGTCTCAACCCTCGATACATCCCCCTTTACACACACCACTTACCGCTGCGCCCTTGGGACTTTTACGTTAGTATCCCAAGGGCCTTGGTATTTAAGGGTGTATTTTTGGGCGTTTTAAGTCTATAAAGCTGTTATAGCATATTTTCGGTCTTATTTACAGCAAATTTTTTTTTCTATTTTTCGTAGGTTAATCATAGTGTAAAATATTTTTAGTAAGAATATTCACAATTATATCAAAGTCTTTATGATATTTTTTAAACTTTAATTTTAGTTAAAGTAAAAAAATTCCATAAAAAATCCAGAAAAATAACAAAAAAATATTTTCATTTTTTAGAAAAATTCTTCTTATTCCTATCAGTTTTGTATGAAAAATATAAAAATATATCGTAGGGTCGTTTTAATAACTTTTGCTTTTTAAAGAACGGGATCGTGTGCGGTATTTTGCACTTGACTCGTTTTGAGTCAAACGACCTCCGTTTCGGTCTAGTCTTTTTCATTCTCGTTATTGTCCCCTAGAATAGTTTATAAGTGAAAATTCTGCTAGGGATAATTTGAAGATTGTTAGGTTTTTTCCCCCTTTTGTCGGGATTCGTGCTCTCGTTTTTTAGCTTAATTTCATATTTTTTAGGATTTTCTTAAACGTTTTTGTTTGTTATTGTTTAATTTGACTTTCCACACTCTCAAATCATTTCTTTCCTTCAAACTCAAATCTTCCGACTGTATCGATTTTCCAGCACAGCCTCATTGGGGATTAACGACCCGGGAAAAGTCTATACTGCTCCTGGTTTCATTGATTTTAGTTGATTGTTTTTAGATTATATATATCTTATTTTATTATAATATTATATATATAGTTTGAAAAGAAGAATTTTAAGCAATCAATTTTTGGCGCCGTTGCCGGGGAGGCTGTGATTCCGATTATCTCTACGTTTGGCATTTGTGTTTGAATCTGTGCATATTATCTATAAAAAAAAAAACCAAAAAGTACAAAAATATTTTCATTTTCTTTTTAGTATAATTATCATTAAAAAAAATAATAATAATAAAAAAAAAGAAAATCAAAAATTTAAAAACATTGTCTTTAAATATCAATAAAATTCACAACTTGGTAAAATACCAAAATATAATATTCTCAACTGGGGTATTATCATAATAACTTCCGGTGAACTTAGTATGGTTCCCAATTCTAACAAAAGATGTTTAAAAACTTGCCTTTTGTTCAATAGAGAGGTACGGATCACCTTTAAAAAGATAAACAAACTATAAGAGTTGATAAGGCGGTTTTTCCTAGTGAACTACGACCCTAAAGGAAAAAGGTTTTTAATATCTTCGCTGCTTTCCTATACCTTCGCTCCTTTGTGCGTTTTTCTTTCGTAAGAGTACGAGAATCTTGTCGCTATTTAGGTTTAAGTTTTGTCATCGTCGTTGTCCCGTTATTAAAATAAATTGTAATTTGTACCTTTGATAAACCAAAAAAAAATTAGTGTAAATTTTCTTTCTATAGTGAGCACACTCGTTCCCAAACTCGTAATCTTCTACATCGAACAACACCAGGCCCCACCTCCTGTTTTAGTTGAACCTTCATTCTTGAAGGATTCTCCTGATAATCCACCACCTCCCCACCACCTCCAATGTAAGATCAATGTTACCATGGCTCAAATGATCGAACGCACCCACCGAGGGTTTACGAAATGCAATTTGTAGTCCCTGAAATCAATGCAACTTTGAGTTGAATGCATGGTTTTAATCAACCTCGTCAAAACAAGCAATTCTTTGGACATGTACAAAGAAGATCCCATGCCCACATCCGATTAAAAAAAAAAATTTTCATACAAATCACTTCTACATGAAGTATCCCTAGAAACGATCCCGAGTACGTCGGATAAAGCGTAGCATTTCCATTTTCCCTCGAGGGTGCAGCCCGGATTTGGCTTAAAAAATGACCCCCTCGATTCCGATTCAAACATGGGATGATCTTGTCTCAAATTCATCAACAAATTTTTCCCTCCTTCCAAAACCACAAATCTTCGAAATGAAATCACGAGATTTCAACAAAGATTTGATGAGACGTTTTATGAAGCATGGGATAGATTTAATGATCTTCTTCGGGCATGTCCACATCATGGATTTTCTGAATTGCATCAACTTGATACATTCTATAATGCCTTGAACTCTAACGACCAAGATTCGTTAAATTCCGCCGCGGGTGGCAACTTTTTGGACAAAATGCCTCGTGATTGCCTAAGAATCATTGAAAGCAAGTCCAAAGTCCGTAATTCACGCAACAAACCCGTTGTTGCCAAAGTGAGTGCGAGCACTTCCACCCCCGGAATCTCTTCCGAAGTTGCTGAGTTAAAAGAAATGGTGAAAGCTTTACTCCTTGACAAGAAAAATCAATCTCCCGCTCCTACTCCTGTCAAAGCGTTTTGAAAGAAAGTTGTTTACTTACGTGGTGTCTCCATTTCTACCAACAACTTGTCCAACCACATCTGGCAATGTTTATCGAGATAATAATCCAAGAATAAGTCACTCAACCATCCGCAGCTACTACATACCCAGAAACACCGGTTATCGAGCCCGATTATCAAATCAAATCGACCACCCGGTTTTCCCTCCCGTTCAAAACAGATCAGTGCAAAATCAAGGAAACAATCAGAATCGTTATACAACCAAACCGAGGGAATTTTAATCAAGCCTCCAGCTTACCAACCCCGTTAATCAAGGTCATGTCTATCCGACCGCTCAGTTGTTCAACCTCCTGCTTATCAAGCTCCCGCCTATCAAGCTCCAGCCCCTCAAATTCAAGGTGTATCAAAGGAAGATTTCCATAGCTACGTAAAAGCTAATGATGCTGTGATGAGGAACATGCAAACTCAAGGTCAAAACATGCAAAATTAATTGAACAACTTGGCTAACTTCAAACCAAAGACTTGAAAATAATGCTAGGTAACTTCATCAAAATGACAATACCGCTCTACATCTAGTAACTCTCCCTAGTTAACACCGTTACTAACCCGAAAGAGGATTTAAAAGGTATTACCACTCGAAGTGGTGTAGCTTATAAGGGACCCACGATTCCTAGTACTTTCTTCTTCTCCTAAAGTTAATGGAAACGTGATACCGAAGAGTCACAAAGGACACGATGCCTCCTACTAATAACGGAAGCACCGAAGACGTCCCACCTCCGGTTGTCCCTGTTGTCTATCATGAATCAATCTCTGAACCTGCAAATACTCCAGTTAGTGCTTCAATGCCTAACCAAAAAGCATCAATTCCATTTCCTTCAAGAAGAAATGATGAAAGACCGTCGTGAGAAAGCAACGACAAATTGAAATTCTATAAATCTTTCGTGATTTGAGTTTCGAAATTAGCTTTACGGATGCCTTGATGCTCATCCAAAATCGCTCTCGAACTCTAAAACCTGTTAATCGAAACTAGGAAAAGTTGAGTGAAATGTCTAGAACCCCTGATGAATAGGAATTGCTCAGCAGTCATCCTAAACAAGTTACCAAAGAAACATGGAGACCCTGGCCGATTCTCATTCCATGTGAAGTTTTTCCCGGATAATACATGCAACGCCTTGGCCCGATCTTGGTGCAAGCATTAATCTATGCCATATTCCGTCTGGGAAAACCTCTCTCTTTCCGACTAACCCGACTTGCATGACGCTTGAATTATCGGACCGGTTCAATCTACTGAACCAAGTCGTATCGCTGAAGACTGACTATGTGACAGTGTGAAAGTTCCAATATTCCTGCAGATTTCGTAGTCGACGTATTTTGACCAACCCCCGAGTACCCCTAATTCTCGGGAGGAAGTTTCTTACAGACAAGTCGTGCATAATCGATGTATACGAAGGTACATGATAACCCTTCGTGTTGGCAAGAGGCCATTTACATTCAATCTGGACCAAAACTTCGAGATACACGCTGATTACAACATATGACTCCAACCTAATTGAACGTGATTGAAATGGCTTGTGAGAGAATAAACTCCAAGAAGTTCTATGTTTCTCAAATGTGAACTTGAGTGCAATCCACTCCTTTTACTATGATCTAATCGTCTCTACTTCTTCTCCAACTTTAACTCCATTCGGGGACAGTGATTTTCTCCTTTTCCGAAGAAGCCGACTCTTTCCTTGCTTTAGAGGATGATCGCGAAAAAACATCACCCAGAAGTTTATCCAACATATAATGACCCTGGAAGGGAACATTCGTTCTCCTCAAATGCAATTCTCAATATGAACCACTTCTCACTCCTCTTTCAAGGTAAATTACTTTCCTGAAACTCGAAAAGATCTTAAGATTTGTGAACAAACCATGAAAAAAACTTCGTGTGTAAAGAGCCCCCAGAAGGTCGAACTCAAGGACTTGCCACTCATTTGGAATAGATTTTTGGGGTGATGACAATTACCCGTCATATTGCAAAATACCTTAGAAGAATGAGGAAAAGGCAGCTCTAATCGAGTTTCTAAAGTCCCACAAGCGAGCCATCGCGTGGAAAACTTTCAGATATCAAGGAGTTCAACTCCAGAGTTATGTACCACAAAATTCTCTCATGGAAGAGGACTACGGAGCCCTAGGTTCAGCACAAAGTACGGGTGAATCCAAAAATCCACGGACTCATCAAGAAAGAAGTTGAAAAGCATCTTGACTCCGGATTGATTTATCCGATCTCAGACAGTCCATGGAAAAGCCCGGTGCAATGTGTACCAAGAGAATGAGAGCATTACCGTGTCACAAATGATGAAAAGATCTTATACCTTACTCGATTGGTCACATGGTGGAGAGTGTGCATCGACTACAAAAAGTTGAATTGAGGCTACCCGAAAGTGACCCACTTCCCCACTTCCCTTCATGGACAAATCTCGAAAGACACGCGGGAAACTAATTCTATTTGTTTCCTCGATGGCTTTTCGGTAAGTTCGTGTCCTGTGTAGTATGCTACCCGTCAGACCCGAAGGTCAAGAAAATACAACCTTTACTGCCCATGGAAGACGGAACATTTGCTATCGTACGCATGCCTTTAGGGCTATTCAAAAGCACCGGCACGTTCCAACGATGTATATGGCAATCCTTCCAGGACATGATCGAAAAAACTATGGAAGTGTTATTGTGGATGACTTTTCGTCTTCCGGGGAATCTTTCTCTACATGCCTATCCCACATAACAAAATGATGAAACGTTGGGGGGTGAAGACACCAAATTTGGTCCTAAACTGGGAGAAAAGCCAATATCATGGAAAAGATGCATGTTCTTTAGGACACCAAAATTTCTCTAAATCAGGAAATTTAGGTCGATCGAGCAAAGTTGGACGTTATCGCTAAAGCTCCCTCCACCCGACTACTGTGAAAGTGTCTAAGTTTTCTTGTGCACGCCGTTTTATTAACGCCGCGATTCCAACAAGACTTCCTCCAAGTATAGCCCGCCCAAGGACTCAATTTGCTTGAAAAAGGAGACTCCCTTTTTCTTCTCAAAAGAAGTGTATCGAATCCTTTAAAAACACTTAAAAGAAAATTGACTGAGGCTTCGATTTTGATTGCTCCCGACTTTGACATGCCCATTCGTACTCTATGTGTGCTGCAAGTGATTTTTGCAATAGTGGGCATGTCACTAGGGCCAACGAAAAACAAGCATTTCCAACCAATACACTATGCCATCAAAACATGACCTGAAGCTCAATCACCACGTACACTACGACCGAAAAAGAATTACTTGCCGTGGTGTACGCTTTTGAGAAATTTCGGTCGTATCTTGTTTTGTCTAAAAATCCTAGTGTATACCCGACATTCTGCTATAAAGTATCTTTTCCGCTAAGAAAATGCAAGGCCAAGACTGATGCGGTGGGATCCTTTTTGGCTCCAAGAATATGATGTTATCATACGAGACAAAAAAAAGGATCAGAGAATCTGCCCGCCAATCATCTTTCCAGACTGAGAACCCTCATCAAGAACAACTCTATAACAAGGAAATCACTGAAACCTTCCTCTCGAAACTCTTGGCTCGGTTTGCTCTTCGTGTTTTGATAGTACCCCCATGGTTTGCGACTTCGCAAACTACCATGCGGGGAACTTCGTTGTCAAGGGAATGTCATCCCAAAGAAAAACAAGTTTTCAAAGATTCAAACACTACTATCTTGAGTGACCCCTTCTATGGTTCCAAAAATCTGTGCCTATTCAAATGAAACCGGCGGTGTGTGCACGGCAATGGAATGCACTCGACATTCTCGGAAGCTTGCCACAATGGACCCCACCGGGGACATCAGTGTGTGGCCAATCTCTCCGCCAAAAAGGTCCTTTTGATGCCGGATTCTTTGGCCGTCAATATTAAAGGATGCACACGAGTGGTTAAAAATTAGTGACTTCGTGCCAACGACCAGGAAAAATTTCACAAAGGTATAGATATGCCTCAAAATTTCCCATCCACTTTTGTGAAATTATTTTTACGTTTTGGGGCATCGACTTCAAGGACCCTTCCCATCTTCTAAAGGCAACAAATACATACTAGTGGCAGTCGACTATCTGTCCAAGTAATTGGTTTTAAGCAAAGGGCTCCCACCAACACGCCCAGTAGTTAGCAAAATCCTTAAATTCTCTTTGCCAAGATTTTGGAGCTCCGCCGTGCCATCATCAGTGATCGTGGAACCACATATTTTCAATGACCCAGTTTGTGCAAAGGTCAGCCTAAATATGGAGTCACTCCATCAGTCTCTCCACCGTGCGAGATCATCCCCATACAAGTGGTCAGTATTGAAAGTATCAAATCGTTAGTTTAAAAAGAATTCTTGAAGGGACAGGTGGGCGAAAACCGTGCCTCTTGGTTCGACAAACTAGATGACGCTCTCTGGCCTTCCGTACAGCATACAAAAACACCCATCGGGTTGTACTCTAACAAGGCTTGTATATGGAAAGGCATTTATCTACCGATTGAGTTGGAACACAAAGCTTACTGGTCCCTTAAAAATGCAAACTTTGATCCCAAACACGGTGATCAACTCAAAGTACAGCTCAATGAATAAAGTGTAACTGCGTTACAGCCCTATGAAATTCTTTGATCTACAAAGAGAAAACAAATAGTAATTCATTACCAAAGATCAAACCCGCGTTTTAAACGTCGGTGATCAAGTCCATCCTCTATAACTTCAATATTGAAAATATTCTCCGGCAGTTAAATCCCGTTGGGTCCAGACACAGTTTACCATTGTTTCAAGTCTTTCCTTAGGCACTGTTTTGAGTTATACTCAGAACTCCGGCCAAACTCAAAGTAAAATGGCATCGCTCAAGCACTACTTTGGAGGTGATAACCCAGCTATGTATATCCCTGGACCACCAAACATTCCCTAAGGACAACTGAATAATGGAATTGGGTCACGCTTAGTGACCCAAAACAAGCGCTTCGTGGGATGCACCCCATCTTATCCAGTTATCAGTAAAATAGTATGCAAGTTTTTTGAATAATTGGTTTTTATTGTTGAGAGGAGGCTGCTCTTCCTTTTCCGTAGTGTTGTGTTGTTTTGTGCTGTATAGTTCCAATGTCCCGGATTCTATGAAGCCTCTCGTGCTATTTGTCCTTTCGATCACAAGAGCTTCACAATCCTCAGCTTCAATTTGGGAATCCTATATCTAAACTTATCGCCTAAACGTTTATACTTTAAGCCTACATCATAAACGGCTAGGATTTACATAAAACCCTACGTAAAAACATCGAGACGATTTTCGTACCAAGTAATGGGGGGATCTCGATTTGATTGCGCCTGCAGCCGGTTGTTTATCACTTTAATTCCCGTTTTTTTAACCACCAAAATTTCCAAAAAAATGAAAAAATTTAAAATTTTTTAAGTGTTTTGTCACAATTTTGACTTTCCTGCTGGGTAGAATTAAGATAAAATTGACCCATCGAGCGTTTTTGAGCTCTAGCTTTTGTTCCTTAACCTTTAGACTAAGCCGTTCGCGAATATTCCGCGAAGAACGAAAAATGATAGTGTTAAGTATTATTAATATGCTAAACAAAGGAAAATTTGTAAACCTAAGAGCTCATGAGTGTAATTTGTCGCCTTTTCTCCCAAAAGATTCTAACCAGACTAAATATACGTGCTACTATTGGAAAATTAAACTTAAATTCAATAATTTAATAGTATAAAGCAAAAACTGTTATATCTTAGTTCAAATTTAATACTGAATTTTCAAAAAGACGTTTTTTTCCCAATATAAAAAAAAAATGATAAAAAAAAAATCATGGTGATGAAAAATGCACAAAATTATAATAAATATAAACTGTGGGCTGATAAAAGTTTGTTGTATCTTGCCGGCTCACAACCGATGTTACAGCCTTTCAAAAGAAACCCATAGTAAGAATAATTTATCCGAGACTGATAAAAGTTGTTTGCATCTTGCCGGCTCACAACCGATGTTGCAGCCTTCTAAAAGGTCGGAAGGTGTACAATTGCGTAAATAGTATAATGATAAGTGTAAATAAATATCTCTTTTGTTAAATTCAAATATGCTTTTGAACTTTGGCTATTATATTTTATAAGCTATGTGCTTACAGAAAACCTGAGAGTTTTTGAAACCTAAGGTCCGTGAGTCCCGATACTAGTCTCTGTGGGGTGTCAAAAGCCTGGTCACTTAACCGCAAGGTTGGGATGTGCCGAGACGAAAGTCGCTACATGGGATGATCTCGCCTTTAAACTCATTATTCTCGGTGGAACGTGAAACATAGAATATTTAAAACGTTGATCCATAGTTGAAATTCAAAATAGCACAACACACCTAAGATAAAAAATTGTCAGTGAGAAAAAGTTTACAAATTTCAAATAAGGTAGTGTTAGCATTTTAAACTCATAAGTAACAGTGATTTCGTTTAATCTTGGTTTGGAATAAGTGAAAAGTCGGGAACGACGAATTTATCCTTTTTAGGGGCATTCTCGGATCGAAATGCATCTTGTTCTATAATCCCTCAAAGTTATTAAATAACGAAAGTCAAAACGTTCTAGAAAAATGAAAAATACAAAAAGATGTGTAGAATAGGTGTACATATAAAAAAATGGTAAAGAACGTGGAATTTCAAAACCTTATGAAGTCCCTTAACTTCCTCGCTGAACACTTAGCTACTATACGAAATTATAATTCGATGGAGTTCGAGATTCTTAGTTTTCCAAATGCTTACTTCATAGCATTGCGTGAGGACACGGCAATACCTTAGTATGGGGGATTTTTGGTATTTGATAAATTACACATACCATTTACCTTTAAAAACAGCAAAATACCAAAACGGACTTAAAATGCCAAATATATGCTTGTTTTGCTAATTGTGTTGTGCAGGAACGGATATCTAAGAAAAGGACGAAAAAACAAATCCAAAACGACAAAACCAGACTCGGAATGTAAGAAGCAAGACAACGACATAGCCAAAGTACCATTCCCAAGGTTTAGATAACGTCCACCTAAGACAACCCCGACAAATCCCCCCGAAGCAAAAGTCAAGAAAAACAAGTTTAGGGACTAAACCTGCTAAGTCCCTAATCTTATTTAAAGAAGAAAAAGAAGAAAAGAAAGAAAAGGGATGAAACTGCCAATTTCTCAAAGTTATACCCCAAGGGCCAAAACTGCCAAGGTCAAAGAGTTATAACTAACAAGGACGTACGGTGCAATTGGCAATATACCCCTCAGGGGGTATTATTTTCCATATCTTTCAAACTCTCAAAACACAAGGACCATGGGTGCAAACACCCTTATATCCATGAGGGGCTAAAATTGCCAAAACCACAAACCCAAACATTAAATATGATCCTAATTATCTAATAATTAAACAATGTATTTATTCACATAAATATTTTAACTATTTTAGGCCTCATTAATTCAATAATAAAGGTTTTTCTGAATTCTTGAATCATGGATCTTACCAATTAAGAAAATATTTAAAATTATGCGAATCTTGATCATATTTAAACCAAATCTTTTTAACAAATTAACAAGATTTAAATATTTAATATTAATCAATGATAAATTTGCATGATTTTATCATGGATCTCCATTAACAATTAACAAAAACTTAAAACAATTAACAATTAATACATCAAGTTTTATATAAAATTACATACAACCTAGATCTCGTCTAATTAATTTTATTAACCATCAAGATCAAATCTTTTTAACATAAAACGCCCATCGGGGCATTAAAATTAATCACGAAACCCTAATTTGTTCAACTTTATTCCTTGTAATTAAAGATTCTACATGATGGCTCTGATACCACTGTTGGGTTTTACGATCTAATTAACCAATTAATTAACACGAGTACGCAGCGGAGTTAAAGATCAAATGTAGAACACATTAATTAACAAGAATAGAAGATGTATACCTTTTAGCACGAAATGATACACCGCTTAAGGTAACCGTTAACACCGTCTTCTATATACGCGTGTGTATAACGTCACACACAAAACCACCAAGATCTAAAGTAAGATCTCTCTAAGCTTCCACACATAATACGTTCTTAGCAAACAACGAAGTATGCTAGTACTAGTAGTGATTTAACAAACGATCACCTTTTCGTTCTTGAATCAATCAACACACGAACACAAACACCACGGTGATGGTGATGGTAAACGATCGACACAAAACCCTAAAGGGTGTATGTTTGATCGGTTTAGAGGAGGAGGGGAAAAACTGAAAACCCTAAAAGGGTTGTTTGGCCGATCGACTAAGGAAGGGAACAAAAGGGGGTTTTTAGGGTTTTTACTTTCAAGCATACACCTAACAATGAACTTTAAGTCCTCCTTATATAGCCTACACAATTTGGAGAACAAGCAAGCAAGCCCAAACCCCTTTGGGTTGTAGGTTCGGCCAACCCAAGGAGAAGAGAGGAAAAAACCAAACTTTCTTTTTTGGTGTTTTGCACATTAGTCCTTTAACTATTAAACACTAATGTTTATCGTTAAATACTTTTAACGGTCGTTTACTAAAACACTATTTAAACATTGTTTACTTATTAACGTGTGCGTCCCCTTAGGCTCGAATATAATTTCCAGACATATATTATTTGTACATGGTCATATTCCAACAGGAGTTAAAGATCACATGTAGAACACATTAATTAACAAGGATAGAAAATGTATACCTTTTAGCACGAAACGATACCCCGCTTAAGGTAACCGTTAACACCGTCTTCTATATACGCGTGTGTATAACGTCACACGTAAAACCACCAAGATCTAAAGTAAGATCTCTCTAAGCTTCCACACACAATACGTTCTTAGCAAACAACGAAGTATGCTAGTACTAGTAGTGATTTAGCAAACGATCACCTCTTCGTTCTTGAATCAATCAACATACGAACACGAACACAACGATGATGGTGATGGTAAACGATCGACATAAAACCCTAAAGGGTGTATGTTCGAACGGTTTAGAGGAGGAGGGGCAAAACCAAAAACCCTAAAAGGGTTGTTTGGCCGATTGACTAAGGGAGGGAACAAGAGGGGGTTTTTAGGGTTTTGACTTTCAAGCATACACCTAACAATGAACCTCAAGTCCTCCTTATATAGCCTACATAACTTGGAGAACAAGCAAGCAAGCCCAAACCCCTTTGGGTTGTAGGTTCGGCCAACCCAAGGAGAAGAGAGGGAAAAACCAAACTTTCCTTTTTGGCGTTTTGAACAATAGTCCTTTAACTATTAAACACTAATGTTTATCGTTAAATACTTTTAACGGTCGTTTACTAAAATACTATTTAAACATTGTTTACGTATTAACATGTGCGTCCCCTTAGGCTCGAATATAATTTTCAAACATATATTATTTGTACATGGTCATATTCCAACAGTACTCACCACTCTCCTTAACTTATTTGCTCAAAATGGCATTCAAGTCCGTTTTTCTTGCCCAAAAACGTCACAACAAAATGGAAAGTTGGAGCGAATGATCCTCACTATTATTAATGTCATTCGCGCCCTTCTTTTCCAAGCTCACCTTCCACCCACCTTTTGGGTTGAGGCATTACATATGGTTGCCTACCTACTCAATATCCTACCTTCATCTGCCATTCAAAATGAGATACATTGCACTAAACTATTTAACAAACAACCGAATTACTTACGATTGCGTATCTTCAGTTGTCTTTGTTACCCACTCCTTCATTCCCCTCATAAACTTGCACCTCATTTCACCCCTTGTATTTTCCTTTGATACCCCGCTTATCATCGTGGGTATCGATGCCTTGACCTCTCCACTAAGAAAATCATCATTTCTCGCCATGTAACCTTTGATGAACTTCAGTTTCCGTATGGTTCTATCACTCCATTACAACCTACATCTTACACTTTTCTTGACCCTACTCCATCTCCAATACATCAAAATATCATTCATAATACAACACAACATCCCATGACTCCACATGCACCTATTACCCCTATGGTCCAATATAACCCAACTCCTAGCCCAACACCTAGCCTAATGCATAGCGTCACACCATCCTCGGCCCATCCAAACACTCCACCCCATCACAACACTTCAAAATCTACTACACAATCCACTATCCAACCTAATTTTGCCTATATGAACCCTACTTCAACAACTACACACATGATACTCAATCCTTCTACCCGAACTCACCCTATGGTCACACGTGCCCAAGTTGGCACCGTTAAGCCCAATCCTCATTTTCATGGTCATACTTCTCATATTTCTCCTATTTCTCCTATTCCTAAGTCTCCCTCTGTTGCATTATCAGATCTTAAATGGCGAGATGCTATGTATGATGAATATAATGCTTTAATTAAAAACAGTACTTTAGTTCTTGTTCCGAAACCACCAAACGTTAATGTGGTTCGGTCTATGTGGTTGTTTCGGCATAAATATCATGCGGATGGTTCATTAAGCAGGTATAAGGCTCGTTTGGTGGCTAATGGGCGTAGTCAGCAGTTTGGTGTTGATTGTGATGATACTTTTAGTCATGTTGTTAAACCAGCTACCGTTTGTACGGTTCTCAGTCTTGCCTTGTCTTGAAATTGGCCTATTCATCAGCTTGATGTTAAGAATGCATTTCTTAACGGCGACCTTTCTGAGACTGTGTATATGTATCAGCCACCAGGTTTCGTAGATGCTTGGTTTCCCCATCATGTGTGTCGATTACAAAGATCTTTATAAGGATTTAAACAAGCACCTCGTGCTTGGTTTCAACATTTTGTAGGTTATGCGAACAGGGTTGGTTTCTCATCGAGTCGTTGTGACTCGTCCTTCTTCATATATCAATATGGTTTTGAGGTTGCATATTTATTGATTTATGTTAATGATATTGTGTTGACGGCATCTTCTACGGATTTACTTCAACGTATTATCTCCTCTTCATAAGGAGTTTGATATGACTGGTTTGGGGGGCTTAATTGCTTCTTAAGGATTTCTGTTACTCGTGACTCTACATGCATGTTTCTGTCTTAAAGTAAATACGCTTTGGAGCTTTTGGACAAGGCTCATATGGCTAATTGTAATCCAACTCGGACGCCGGTTGACATGGAATCCAAACTTGGTTCTGACGGAGATCCTATTTTTGACCCTACTCTCTATCGCAGTCTTGCAGGTGGTTTGTAGTACCTTATATTTACTAGGCCAGATATCTCTTATGCAGTGCAACAGGTTTGCCTTCATATACATGATCCTCGAGAGTCTCATTTGGCAGCTCTTAAGAGAGTTCTCCGATATGTTAGTGGCACATTGGAATTTGGGCTCCAAATTTATGCATCCATTACAAGTTCTCTTGTTGCATATACTAATGCTGATTGGGCTGGTTGCCCTTCTACCAGGCGGTCTAAATCTGGTTATTGTGTTTTTTTGGGAGATAATCTACTCTCATGGTCAGCCAAACGACAACATACTCTCTCTAGATCGAGTGTTGAAGCTGAGTACAGAGGTGTTGCTAATCTTGTTGCCGAAACTGCATGGCTTGGTAATCTTCTCATAGAGCTTCATACACCATTATTATCTGCCACCATTGTCTATTGTGACAATGTTAGTGCTATATATATGACTGCTAATCCTGTTCAGCATCAGCGGACGAAATATATTGAGATTGATATACACTTTGTTCATGATATGGTTGCTCGTGGTCAGGTTCGTGTTCTTCATGTACCATCTCGTTACCAGTATGCTGACATTTTCACCAAAGGACTACTCATTGCGCTTTTTGAGGAATTTCGTACCAGTTTGAGTGTTCGGCCATCTCCCGCTCAAACTGCGGGGGCGTATTAGTCAATATATTTATAAGTATTAGTTATTAATTTGTATTAGGCCCATTAGTATGGATGCCATTAGGCCTAAGCCCGTAGTCTAGAATGTTCTCTTGTATCTTATATATAGATGGGTTGTTATTAATAATAATCAGGCAAATCAATTATTCCAATAATGTCCGTATCTCTAAAAATAATACAAAACATGATACTTTGCATCATATCTCTAAATACAAGTATTGTTTTTTACGTGTCCGTATCACATGGACAACAAGGTATTGTCCATATTAATATGTAAATGTGTAGCAATTTTCTTCTTCATAAAATGATGTGTTGTTTTCTACGTGAGTTACTTACTTATGTTATGTTCATTTGTTACGCAAAGGTGTAAGATTTGTTACATGAAGGATACTAGTTAATAGTTTTACTGCCCGAGTACGAGTTGTGCTTTTGTGTTAGAGGGTACCGATAGTATCACCTTTTATTATATTACAAACTTAGTATGTGTTTATAGACATTTAATCAAATTATTTTCCTCAAATATTTCAACAATGATGAATCACAGTACAAAATCTAGAAGAAAAAAGTATGTACTTGATATATACTAGCTAGGTACACTTTTATAGTTATGTATACGCACAACCTATAGGTAAAGGATATTTCAAGAAAACCTCACGATTAGCAATGTTCTTTTTAAAGAAAAATAATATGACGCACAACAAAAAGATTAGATGAAACAACATCAACAAATATCCTAAGCCAAACAGTCTACACTGCTTATCTACTTATAAATAACAAGAACAAGAAAAATCAAGTTGTTAGGAAAATATTGTAAACAGACTTAATACTGTTAGTATTAAAGTTAAGTCTGGTAGAGCAAGTTAAGTCTGCTAGCATTAACTTAAGTCTGGCAGTATTAAAGTTAATACTGCTTGGTCAGACAGTTAAGTCTGTTGTAATATTAGTAATAGTTATCAACTTAGCGTTGATTTAGGAAGAGATAAGTATTATCTCTTAACGCGTTTAGGGTTCCTTAAGCTTATAAAAGGAACATAGAATAGTATTGTAAAACACATCAATTGATTGAGTATTCACAATCAAATAGTAATAGTAATAGCAATTTTAGTATTTGTTCTTGTGTTCGTCTTGGTATAAGTATTGATATTCCGCGTCAATATTTATATTCACAGTCATTGTCTCTTATAGTATCTTTGGATTTATTCAAAGGACTATAAGTCATTCAAGGCTCATTCAGATCCTGTTTCTTAGGACCTACACAAGTGACCACAATACCATAAAGGGCTGTTTGGTTCATTGTATTTGAGTGGTTTTGAAAAGATTTAAATATAGAATCCAGCCTCTTTTGTGTTTAGTTGCTTTTTTAGGCAGTTTAAAAAAAACCTATATTGGTGGGGTTAAAAAAACGTAGGCTTAAGGGAAGTTTTTAAATGGGGGAGGTTATTAAGACCCCCCTCCCCCCTCCCTCTCCTTAAAATGATTGTAATGCCTATTTACTTTTTGGGTTTTTTTATTATTTTTTTATAATTTTGTGTTTGTTATAAAACTGTGAAACAGAAAGTGCGGAACAAAAATTATAAAGTTTAACAAGTCAAAAATATTAAACTGTCAAAAAATACGGAGCAGAAACTGATAAAAAAACTATGTTGTACTGCACACCTGAGGACAAAAAGAAGTAGTGATGGTAGAAAGTAGTACAATATAGGTGGGGTAAGGGGATCTTTATAACATGACCCTTTTCAAATACGAGACTTTTAATGGTCAAAGTACGACCACTATGCCCTTACACAAATTCATCTTCCCAATGTGTTTCTCCAACCCTACTTTTCTCCACTGTTCTTCCATTTTTTTCTCATACTTCCCAATGATTTTCTTTTATAATTTCCTTCTTATTCACCATTGATTCATATCCTTTTACAATTCTATCTGGGTATCTTCAGTTTCTACAAAAGCTTCAACATTCATTCATTAATTTTATGCATAAATCTTATCCAGATATCTCAAATATCACAAAGATAAACACTTCATTGACGGGTTTAAGAAGAAGTGAATACATGTTAACTAAAAACATGTTTGTGTTGAAAAGCCATTTGGGTTGCTTCGATCATCCCGCACGTATAACTAGTCTTGATATTTTGGTTAAAATTAATTTAATTATATTTGTTTTGTTTTATTTTGTATCATTAAATTCACATTCTGAAATTTTTTTTGTTCGATCATCTCACACATAAAACATGTTTATCTTTTTGTTTGATTCATATTTTTTTTCACGAGGTATTTGATTCAAGATTATTTGTTTAAATGATACAAGGGTCATTACGTCATTTATCACTAATTATGTGAAATGGAAATCTTCTAACCAAACACACAAAAGGATTTAGATTATCAGGCTTTATATTTGGCCCAATTTAAAAGACTACCAACTTACAAAACCTTGTATTTAAAAATTACGAACCAAACGCACAGTAAGCATGTCTTACCCATTAAGAGTTTAAGACACATCCTAATATTGCCACAATTTTTACTCAGGGGCTGTTTGGTTCACCGTATTTGGGTGGTTTTTAGTGTGTTTGATGTTGAAATACAATTAAATACAGTGTTTGGTTGGAGTTTAAGGTGGAGGGTTTTAATACTAAAATACAACAAGTGAAGGTTTATCAATGCATTGGGTAGGGAATGTTTTTTAAATACGGGAGTTACTGTCATATGTACAAGACAAAATTACCCCTCACATAAAGATCCCTCTTTTTCTCTAACGTCTATCTCTTCTCCATTCTTTCAAAACTTCATACGATTGATATATTATATCTAAACTAAGATATAATCGATTGATTGCAAATAATATATATCAAATGTAATCGATTTTAATCGTTTGAATTTATTTTTGATTGGTTCAAATTAGTTATTGATAGCTCAGTTTTAAGAGATCTAAACAAATGTTGGTTTGATTTATCTATGCAAGCCATTGTATGTTGTTTTGATTTCGGGTATTTGATTAATTTCATGACAAAGTATTAGCGTCATTATATTTTTATTTATAAATTTTCATATTAAATTTTGAACAGTATGGATCTTGGGTTTTGGTTTTGGGTATGATCAAGATTGGTTACTAGTCAATTTTTTATGTCTGGGTAAAATCAATTTTTGATATATGGGTATAATCAAGATTAGATATTTGATTGGTATATTACGTAGTAAGGTACTAAGGTGGTATGGCAAGAATGGATTACTCAGTTCGAATATATTCAAAATAATCCATGGAGCATGCTGCTTATGATTTGAATAACACTTCATGGAAAAATCAAGTTGTGTAAAACTCATTATTCAAGAACAGTTCGTTTAGATATTGAAGAACAAAAACGATAACTTGAGAGGGACAGTTTTGTAATTTACTCTTGTTTACTTGCCAAATGTTGTTATATGTTTTGTGTCAACCAAACGCGATTCCGAATTATAAACACCAAGATTTCAAACACTTCGAGGTTAATAATACCCCAAGATTTTAAATCTACGTTTTTTAAATTTGTGAACCAAACGCCCCCTCATAGTTTTTCTCACATCATTGTTTGTATCTTTCATGTCCCGCTAGACCCCCAACAGGGAAAGAGCAAATATTGAGATGACCGGACGCGTTGCTGTCGTGCCTCTTAGTGAAACCGAATTTGAAAACGCTATTGTAACTCAACTGCCGAAATAATATATTAGCTTAATCTTGTTAGTAGACGCCTACATGGTCGTCTCATGTCTCTTACAGGCCTATATGAAATGAGGCACGTGCTATTATACTTTTCTCGAGAATAATTCATATCGCAAATTACTAAATTTACACGGTAATTAACAAACACACTAAGTATAAAATGATCCAGGAATTTCATATATTCAGAATTTCAGATATCCGAAATATAGGATTTATATATTTGAATATCCAAAAATATTGCATCCAAATATCTAAATCTTTATAAAACTTAGATTTTAATTTCAAAACAGACAAATCGTTATCCCAATTTTTAGACAAATCCTGATAAAATTTCCCGAGACTCAAATAGATATTTATGAACACCCTAATTGGAGCTTTGTCCTTTAATGTTAAATCAAGTTATACATTTTTCTACATTAACATTGTAGAGGTATTTACTGAGTTTTATCATATGTTTTAAGAAATTTTAAAAGTCAGATGTCTATAAACTAGAAAGCATAAATCTTTATCATCGAGATACCTCTGAACGCGTAATACACAAAGTTTTAACTTATGGGGTCATTGTGTTGTGTGTCTATTTCATTTGAGTCACCTTGCTACTTTTGTGAATTTTTTATTCACTAAACCATCTATTTTACTCGATCGTTTAACCACAACACAACAAGTCGAGCCTAAACAAATTATTAACCTACGCCATTTTCCGAGCCGCAACTAAACGTACGACCTCACTGATATTTCAACCAAGTCCTTTGAAAAAGCCCCAGTCGCAGCTCACACTCGATACACATTTACCCGAGACTTGCGAACCGTATACTTGTAGACTTAGTTTATCAGAGGCTCAAATTATACTTGTAGACTTAGCTTTTCGAGCCACGATCTCAAGTAAAGTGAGTACCGATCTAAACTTTTTTTTTATCTATGTTGTATAATATTGTTAAATTATTTAATTATTTACTATGATTGAAAACAATAACGAAGTTAAATTATAATTTGGGAAACTTTGATTCTTTGGATAACTTCCAAAACTTTGAATTGGTTGGAGAAACTAGGCCCTTTCGACCGAGTTGAGTTCTTGTAAAATGACATGACCATTTTAATATATCTTCTGCCACTTTTTTAGGAAACTCATCACCTTTTTTAATTTATAAATCATTGGTTTGAAGATTTCTTTTATAGAGGTGAGATCCCCACAACTTGTACCAACCAAAAAAACAAATCAAGAGATCTTGACTTTTGATTTCATCCACATCTAATAACTTATAATAAAAACCCCAATCATATATATAAAAAAAACCCATTTACCCCTCATTTATTTTTTCATTTTCTCTTTTCTAAAAAACACACACTCTGACACCACAAAATCCACCAGCCGGAAAATTAAAAACTCACCGGAAAACATAACAACAACCACCGAAATTCAATCAATTACTCTAAATCATCGGAAAATCATCATTCATCACGCTAAATCACCGTAAAACTCCGTAAATCACTGAACTTCATAAAAACCCACCGTCGATCGCCGAAAAATGGATGAAGATCATTTAATGAATGTTATAGAAATAACTAAACTGATCGATCTGAACAAACAAATTGTTGAACAAGAGAATGAGGTTGAATCAGATGGAGATGATGTTTTACCAGAAGTTGCAGATCCAGATACCGTTATGGAAGAAGTTACAAGTAAAATTACATGTTATTATGCTCTGTAAGTGTTTTGTTATGAATAATGAAAATCACATGTGATTTTAGAGTTGTATTGTTCTGTGATTTATGTAAATCACAATCACATGTTATTCAGTTATACAACACAACATGTAAAAACACATGTGAATCACATGTGATTCTGGTAAATCACATGTTTTTCAATTATACAACATGTAAAAACACATGTGAATCACATGTGATTATGGTAAATCACATGTGATTCATGATAAATCACATGAGATTCAGGTAAATCACATGTGATTTATTTTGTTTCTTTTTTTTGTTATTGCATGTGATTCAGTGGTTATATTATCATGAATCTCATGTGATTCTGTTTTTTTATACAGAATGTATGAAAACACCAAGAGCAACTTTATACGAGCACAATGAAACACCTGGTGGATCGATATATTGGGAGCCTCATGTACAAAGAATTCCTATACCAGTTGAGGGGACCTACTATGATACAGTAGATGAAGTTATAGATATGTATACGAAATACGCTAAAATGGGTGGTTTTGAAGTTAAAAAATCAGGGCAAAGGTTAACAAAATCAGGAGTGGTAAAACATAAGTACATCATGTGTAACAGAGAAGGTGTTAGAAAAGGTATTAATTTCGACACTCTTGATCCTGAACATAGTGAGAAACAAAAAAAGAAATACAACACATCATGTAAAAGGATGCAAAGCTCGTATAAAATTAGTTTTGGATATTGTTTCTGGAAGATATAAGTTAGAACAATTTTACCCCAAACACAATCACATGCTTATCCCAAAAGAGTACAAACACTTTACAAAGAAACAAAGAAAGATGACTCAAGCAGAAAAAATATTTGTTGTCAAAGCTGCAACAAATACAATTGGTGCAACACGTGCACACAACTTGTTAAGTAGCATGAAAGGCGGGTATGAATATGTTCATGGGACGACTGATGATTTTAAGAATCATTAGAGGGACGTTAATGTCTTCATAGGTGAAAGTGACGCACAAATAAATCACCCTGAAAATAAAGAAAAAAGAGATTTAATTAAAAATAAATAAATTTTAGAAAATAGGCAAAAACCTGTATAGTGTTAGAATATTACGTATAAGTACTCACCAGTTATAGAATCAATGATCTCTCCAACTAAATCTGCATTTCTTTCTAACCATTGGGCAGCTGTACTCATGATTTCACATTCTTCAGCTGGATTTCCTTCAACCACTGTTCCTTCTTCAGTTGGATCGACTGATTCTTTTTCAATAACTTGGCTATTGGGACTTTTACCGCTACCAGATGGCTGCTTGTCAAAATCATCTAACCTGATTTTGCTAAAACCAAAACTCGGATTTCTACCTAAAGTTTTTTCATCATTCAACTCCTCATCAGTATTTTCATTACCGTCATCATTATCATCATCCCCATCACTGTCATTTCCACCATCTACGGAATTCACATCAACATCAAATGAAATAGGATCTCTGAACACTTGGACATACTTTTCTTGAAGTTCAACGAACTTTCCATCACCAGGATAATCTGAGCTAGCTTTCCTCATTAAATCTTCTAGAAAAACTCTTTCAGAACAAATTGTAGCAAGCTTTTCTTCAACTTTTTTAAACATATCATGTAGTTAACCAAATGTAGTAATGTAGTTAATAACATGATATTTTATATGAAATCAAATGTGATTAGACATAATCACATGTGATTCAAAAATGGAACATATCATTTACATGAATCTCAAGTGATTCCAAACTGAATCACATGTGATTTACTAGAATCTCAAGTGATTCAAAAACTGAATCACATGTGATTTACAGGAATCTCATGTGATTTAAAAGAATGAAAAACTAAGAAAATGTAGACATACCTCTTTCTTGGAAGTTTTTGAAGCACCAATAAACGCTTTAGTCTCTTGGACCTCAGCTTCAGTCCATTCACCATGAAGTTATAAAATCCCCAACACATGATCTTTAAGTTCTAACTCCTGTCTTTGTTTCATTAAGTATGATGACCAATTTCTGATAGTTGGACGTGTGCAAGCAACAGGAAACCTATCGCACTTGGTTGAATCTAAATATAAAAGCTGATAACAAAAGAAAAAAACAAAAAATAGCTGAATTTAAAAACATGAAAAGAACATTTAGTGGAATTTAGAAACTTACAATAAGGAATGTAAGTAGACTAAGGTAATGGTTAGTTCCTTTCGGGAGTTTACTGCTTTGAAGGCAGTCATAAATGTAGCCGCACCAATCAATATCACAAATTACACAATCTTCGCTAAGGCGTCTAACCACATCCAAACAAATCTGACCCTTCAACCCATCAGCCTTACCCATTGTGTTGGTAGACAACGTAAGAAAGTTCACTTTAAAAAGAAAGTCAACCTCTTGAGCAACAACCAACTTGGAAGCAATGTCATTAACTCGGATATCCTTCAATGGTTTAGGGAAAAATTGACCAACCCACAACCTTACAAACTCATGGTCAGCTTCTCTTTCATCTAAGTCAAATAGTGAATAACCGCCAACAGGAACACCTAAAATCTTATGAATTTTTGAATGAGTTACCTTAATTTTATCGCCACTATCCAAGCTCAACATGTAAGATTCTGGTTTGAAGTTGGACATAACAAACCTTCCCAACTTCAATGGGAGTTGATTATGGAAACATTGTGTAATGAACTAAACCCTATTTCCAACAAAAAGCTCTAAAACAACAGTCGAATTTTCCGCAACAGGAACTTCTGAATGCGCCTTATGCTTGTCCTTTGGCTTGTCCTTTGGAAGCTCAGTCTTACGCCTTTTCGTAACAACCACCGAGGCGTTGTTCTTTCGCTTGTCCTTCGAGATATCACTCGGCATATCAACAGCCGACATATCCTTAACAATTGAAACCTGCACCTTATCCTTATCCTTTTCCTTAACCAATATAGCCGGATCCTTAACCACAACAGTATCTTGTTTCTCTATAACGACAGTCGATTTCTTAACCGGCGCCTTATCCTTATCCTTAACAGGCGCCTTCTCCTTATCCTTCTCATTAACCAATACACCCGGATCCTTAACCACAACAGTATCCGGTTTCTCCACAACATCAGTCGGTTTCTTAACCGTCGCCTTATCCTTAACCTTGTCCGATTTCTCCACAACATCAGCCGGTTTCTTAACCATCGCCTTATCCTTAACCTTGTCCGGTTTCTCCACAACATCAGCCTGTTTCTTAACTGGCGCCTTATCCTTAACCTTGTCTTGGACAACCAACGGCTTAACTACATCAGCCTTACCCTTAGTCAAAACTTGTATACCAGTTGTAGGATTAAATTCAGACATCGACTGCATATTAAGCACTTTATCGCCATGTTTAGCAGCCATAATCATATCCTTTGTAATCCACTTACTCCTAGGAGAGCCACGACCAACCTGAGGCTTATCCTTAACACCTAACGCAAAGCACAAAAATAAAATAAAAACATCAGATTGTGAGATTAATTGGACCATATGTTATTTACATTGATTGGATCACTTAATGCTAAATAGCTTTCAATTCACGTTGATTTTTTTGCTAATTCACTATACATTGAACAGTTTTCAAAACACATCAAACATCTTACTATTTCACTAGCTAAGTTGACAATCAATTGACATTAGAATAGAATAGCTAAAACTAAGCATATCACAAACATTTACAGATTCTGAACATATAACGTTTCCATATAGTAGAAAACTACCAATCTGTAACTTTTCACTACTAATCAAATACATATATCATATATAAAACATACGCAGCAAAAACAAAGTGTAAATATTCCTCTCAGTATACATTTCACGTGTTCTAAACCACTCAATCATCTCACTGGATTTCAATTCGCAGATTTAACAACTACTAAAGAACATCAAGTATCACTATAGCACTATACATATCAAAGTTTTGAAAACACATCAAACGTCTCATTATTTCACTAGCTCTATGCTAACAGTCAATCAAAAGTCACAACAGCTGAAACTACGCTTATCACAAACGATGACAGGTTCTAAACATCATACAGATATTTTTGCTTGTTCAAAACACAAAAAAAAATAAAAAATCAGTAAACAGAAAAATAAAGGAACAAAAACAAATTACATAACACAAACGAATCACATGTGATTCATCACTAAAAGCTAAACCTAAACAATCCTAAATAAGCAACAAATAAGCAAAAGCGACTGAATAAGCAACATCTATTGATTGAATCCAAAATAAGCAACAAAATAATCAACAAATAAGCATTCACAAACTGATAATATAAAATAATCAAAAAACAAAACCTAAAAACTCTTATAAGCACCAAATAAGCAAAATAAACAAAGAATAAAAGAAATGTATACCTGGTAGTTTATTCCGATGCTTATTTTGATCGGAAACATGCGACGAAGACGATTTGGGCAACAAATCATCTTTAGATAGACTCATTTCGTCTCGTATGTTCATTTTCAACCATCAATTTTGATGATAACGATTAGGGATAGATTTGGGAGTGATTTAGGGGTGGGTGGTTACTGTGTGTGAGTGTGTGTGTAACGGTTGAAGAGAAATGAATACTGTGTGTGTTTGATTTAGGAGTGTATAAGATAGAGATGAAATTACGAAAATACCCCTACCTAAATATTAAAAAAATGGGAAAATATCTACACCGTTGGATCAGATTAAAATGAAAGGTGAAGATGCACTGGTTTGTTTTTTGAGAAGGAAATGATCTATAAGGAACTTTTGTCTTCTTTTATATTTATTGGATAACGTATTTCCTCTTTCCTTATATTATTTTTATACTCCGCGAGACATTTTTTAGGTATTATCAGAGGGTGTTAACATGTACATTTTTAAAAGAAATCAGATGTTTTACGAATAATGAGATTATTAGTACAAAAGATATACTGCATAACATAATGTTAGATACAAGTCATAGAACCATGACTACAAAAGTTGGTATGGTCAAAAATTGGACAAATTACTACTTCATATACTGTAGCTCATGAGATAATATCAGGGACCTAGAATTTTCAAGAGAGTGTTGCACAAAACAATTGTTAGGCTAACTAAAGTTACACCGTAAAACACGAAAGTAGCAAGAAAATTATGGGGGTTGCACATAAAAAAACAACTATTTTTTGAAAAAAATTGCGCTTCGTGACGTAAAATAGAGTGTAGCCCGTGCCACACCGACACCAATGAAGGTCCGTCCCTGAATGGTACACCTCATTAATATACATAT
>BQNB010024025.1:0-19007 GCA_026074375.1 Tanacetum coccineum | reverse complement strand
TGAGCTTGCTGAAGTTCGGCTTCCAGAGCATCAAAATCTCGTTGAATAATTACAGTTCCTTTTCCGAGGCCTTCGATTCAATTTTCAATATGCTCGATACGTTCGATGGGGATTGCATCTAGGCTATTTAAGATATCCAGGATTTGCTCCTTATGTCGCTCGATAGTTGACTTTCGAGAGGTTTCGCCAATCTCAAAAGTTTGAGGTTAGAACGGGGTAGAAGAAGATGATTTTGTTGGTGAAAGAAGTCCTTCTGGTAGAAAGAATTCTTGAGTTTTAGGAGGTATGATAATTGGAGGCGGAATTGGTGATTTTTCAGTATATAAAGCTTATAAAGCTTTCATGTAAGGATCATCGGGAAATAACGAAAGGGTCGGTGAAGTTAGCGGGGCAATTCCAAATAAATTAGAAGCACTAGAGTAAGTTTTCCCTGGAGAGGCCGGGACATAATCCGGAGAAGCCGGGGGAACATAGTTTGGGAAATTAGAAGAAAAGACATCCTCTAAATTTGCAGTAAGATGGTCGGGGGAAGACATCGTTCTACTTAACAACCCAACAGTAAATAACATAAGTTATTTATTTAGTAATATAATAGTTATGTAACTTTACATACCATTCCGGGAGATATAGCGGCACGGAGGACTTTCTTGGATGGAAAAAGAAAAATAGTTATAGTTAAGGTTTCAACCTTGTTCTCTATAACGTTGGCTCTGATACCAAATCTGTAACACCCCCATTTTTACATATAGCAGCGGAAGCTAATCTGGGGTATTACTTCAAAGGTACAACAGTCATAATCATAGAAAACGAATAAAAAAGAGTCGTTTATGAAAATAAGTTATCATTCATTATTTCTTCAGAGTTTTTACAAAAGAGAGGTCCCAACATCTGTATTTACAAAGTGTGAATGATAATGGTTTTTCCATCTTCATGTCCTCGCCACTCCGTGCCATTAGTTACCTGAGATAAAGCATGCTAAAAAGTCAACACAAAGGTTGAGTGAAATCCATAGGTTTAAGTAATATAATTTGAATGCAAATGCGATATTTGGGTTACGTTGATATACACCCAGTATTGAAAACATAATTTATTATTGCCATTAGCTCATGAATCCGATGCCTTAGGTTATAATGATAATATTGCCCCTGCGGGCACCTTTGCCAAAATACCCGCGTGATTTCTAATGATGTGCAATTGGTTACAGTAACTGGGTACACCATCGGGGAGTCCAGCCCAAATGATTTTCACATCATTCGCGCTTACTTCGGAGAGTTATTAACGGTTATGATTATTGGGAGTAAGGAAAAGCAGTTACTAGGCATAGTCAAATTGAAAATAACTTGTAGAATAATTCGCATTATGTTTTGCATGTATCCCTTCGCGGGTGTATTTAAAATAATTGAAAAGCGAGGTAAGAACTCACACTGAACAGTTATAGGGATAATTTGATAGCTAATGATATGGGAATAAAAGTAATGGCTTCGACACGGAAATCACAGACCAACTGGGTGTTAATTTATGGCAAAGTCTTTGTTGATTGTATATATAAGTTTTTGGATATCGATGTTGGTTTTGATATAAAAATTATCATAACACCGTTCGGGCCATCATAGTTTAGAAGTCATTCAGTAAACGTTTGTGGAGCTAGGGCACTTTAAATCGTAAACACCAACAACTTCAGACTTATGTAGTACAAGATGAACTTCTTAATATGACCGCTCCCCTGATATTGTGGCTATGATATGGATCGGGACATGATTTTTGAAAGCACATCGATGATGAATGATATAATGATTAGAACATAAACAGTTTTAGCTATTTTATTCATATATGGAAAATGTTAAGCATGAGAAGCGTTAATTAAAGTTATGTCTGGTAATGTTTTGAATATGATTTTATACTTTTTCAAAATGTTACATTTTAGACCCTGGGGTTTGGAAAATTGCAAGTAGACCCCTGGGTTTGCATTTTTACGACTTTGGTCCTTCAACTTTTATTGATATACCAAGTAAACCTTATACTTTAAAAAGTGACATAATAGACCCCTATAGTTATAACTTTAATAAAATGACACTTTTAGTCCTTTTAGTTATAAGTTTCTTAAACTTTAACGATTCTATTACCCTTGCATGGATTATAATTACAAAACATGTCCAAATTGCCATGCAAGCTTAATTTAACATTTCAATAGTCATTTATAAGTTATAATAAACTAAAATATGAAGTTTTAACATAACCATGAGGTTTAATTTAACGATCGTTAAGCCTAAAAGGTACAAGGGTCAAATAGGGTTGCAAATGAAAACGCACGGGTTTTCAAGGTAAAAATTCTATGATGATTATCAAAGCACTTATTTTAACATTATATAAGCTTATTAGGATAGGTTATAACAAAAGTTTACAAGTTTAACCCATAGTTTAAGTAAAAACATGAAATTAGGGTTTCGGGTGTACGGTTTTGGATCAAAAAGGCATAACACTTAGGTTTTTGAGTTCAAAGCTTTATATTATGATTTTAGCAAGATCATATGAACATTATAACGTTACATGAGCAGAATATAAGCTTAGAGAACCTGGTTTGAGCTTATAGCTTGGAAACGGGTCAGAATCGGGACTTTCGGCTTCGTACGGCTAGAGTAACGACTCCGGGGCTTCGTTTCTTGGTTTCTTTTGCTTCCTTTCTGTACTTGAGACTTCTTAAGACCTATTAGAATTCATATTGATCAAGGAGTTGCTACTATAAAGGGTTATAGAGGAGGAAGTGAGGGATGAAGAAAAATGAACAAGGATGGCTTCTATTTATACTTGTGCAAGTTCAAGGAGAGTAAGAAAGGCCTCATTTCTGATCTAGACACATGTACAAGCTAGTATGAGATGTTTTAAGGCTAGAAAATGAGGAGTGGAAGGTCTAGGAGTAGCTTAGATGTGTTGGATGACCCTCCTTGCTGCCGCGGCTGAAGAGAAGCAAAACAAGCACATGGTGCCTTCATTCTTGACCATGGAGGAGTCAAAGCTTCTTAGTAAGCTGCTACAAAGAGTCTAGAAGGTATCTTGGGTGGTCATTTGCACATAGTGAGAGTTTAAGTGGGTCAAAATGAAGTTAGAAAGGGTGCGGGTCAGATTTGGGCTCGACATGGTTTTCAAGAGTTTTTCTTAGGTACATTATGTATATAACGATCATGGATAGATGAAATAGGTTGTCAAGGTCTGGGATTAAGGTAATTAGCAAAGATTAGCAATTGGTTTGGGTTAAAACGGGTTAAAATTGAAGAAACGAGGTCACGGGTTCAAATAGGGCTTGTTTAGGGTTTTCATGGGTTTCAAAGCTTAAAATTCGCATATGAATGCATGTTAATGGTAATGCTGTGTTCATGAGGCTTATATATTGGATAATTAACGAGAAATGATAAGTGGTTTGAATTGAAATGGATAGAAAATGAGAAAACGGGTCAAAATGATAATTAGGGCATAATTAGGGTTTTCTGGATTCGTTAAGGTTTTCTAGGCTTTAATTTCTTGCACATTGCCAAGTTAATGATAGATAATGATTTGTAAACTTATTTTATGAGTTTACAATGGCCCTTGGTTGGTTATTTGGGATTAGAATGGTTTAAAACGAGTAAACGGGTTAAATGAACCAATTAGGCACATTTAGGGGTTTCTAGATAGTTTTACGTAAAAGTGAAAGTAAAATTGATGAAAATTAATGATGAAATAATGATTGAATAGGATTGATATGATTGTAAAATAAGGTTTTACAACTTATTTGAGTGTTGGTTTGGTTTACAATGGATTAAGGCACCATGGAAACAAATCATGGTTTAGAAACTAGCTCGGTTTTAGGGTTTAGGGTTTTGATTCATGTGATAATGTTGTAAAATGACATTCTTGCTTCTATCTTGTGTTAGACTTAAAACTAACCCGTTTGGATTTGTGTAGGTCAATAAAGATCGAAATCTTTATCAAGTTAATTTGTGCTCATTCGCACATTTATCACACTTTAATCAATACCTCTCATTACATGATCATACGTGCATAATCATCTTCATCACTTTGTGCATACATTGTTAGTTGCTTGCACTGTCATCGCCATTTTTCTTCATATTTCACTAGTCACAAAGTCATCATGTCTATTACCTCAATTGCCTCGTCAACCAACAATGTAAGGTTTAAAGACGAACCTTCTTGCAACTATCAAATTTGAGTCTTCCCCGAGTCATTCTTACAAGATGAATCACCATGAAACTTTCACCACCATAACCAAAACCTACTCACTGCCACTACTTCCCGTGAAGGTTGAATCACCTTCCACAATACATATGGATCGATGGGTCATCTACATATCCCGATACTCATAAGCACATTTTCCTATGTTGTCAAAAGCCAAGTGAATTTCGTATTGAAATGCGTCTCATTCTTAAACATGTCCTTACAATCTTCGACAACCTCACCACTAACGCCAACCATGATGATGCAAGTAGTAGGATTATACTTTTTAGCTTACTTTTCTAGGAGTTTCTTTTATAGAATCATATTTCATTCTAGTTTTAGAAGAATCATATCACATCATATATACATCTTATTATATATGACTTCCTCAAAAGACGAAGTATATATTACACTAAGTTTTCTTTTGCAGGTTCAAGCATATACACTTTGTGGTATATGGATTACTCATCCAAGGATGAAGTTTGCATCATTCCTTTTTCTTTTTGTAGGTTCATTTTGACGCCCTCGAGCAAGGGGGAGCATTCGTCAAGAAATCATATTGAGTCGTCTATACACTTTGTTGTATATGACATATTTTTCTAAAGAAAAAACCTATTATTGCACTAATTTTTTGTTAATACAAATATTCGCGCAAAAACGATATTTATATTTAATGATCTTTATGTTTTGATAATAACAAATATAATGTCATACTTCGTAAAAGTTTACGTAAACAAGTTATTTAGTCGAAAGTTTACTTGACGACGACAAATCATTTAAGGTATGAATATGGCATTATTAAACATAGTTAATGATCAAAGAAAAATGTTATCATTTGCATAAACCCTTTTTAATCCAATGATTTAAGTTAACACATGATTAATTATAAGCTAGTTATATTAATCATGTAAGACAAAATAAGATTAACTATAAGTGGAAACAATCTTTCTAAATCTTTTCAAATCTTCCCAAATCTAGAAAATCTTTCCTTATTGATGATAAGAAATATTTTGTTCTAGAAGAATCTAATAAATTAGTTTTATTAAGTACAAAACAATATTTTGTATAGATTTGGGGTTAATTACAAAATGACAAATGTTGTCACAGCTCCACCCACGGATCCACCAAATACAAGGGACGGATCCAGGCAATGATGGATCCGTGAGTCGCATGGACCAGCTGTGTGGGACAGATTTGAATTTCAAAGGTTTGCCTATAAATAGCAACCTTAAGCTTTTATTTTAAATAACTCTTGAAAAATATTTTTCACATACATCTTTTATCTTTTATATTCTTTGATCATTATACTTGTTACATAATCCATTACAAGTAATCAACTCATTCCACTCTTTAGTGAAGAACACTCAAGAAGACGTCAAGTTTCAAGTGTTAATAGTTTAGTTGTGTCATCACGTTTGTGATAATCATTCATCTTGTATATCTTGTGTTGTGTGTATCATATGTGTATGATAGGTTAGTATTTAGGCCTCAAATTATATAGTGTGTTAGATTGGTTCTATCTCGAAGTAGAACTCGGTATTTAGCATAGTACCAAAAAAAGTGTAAGCGACGTGTACGGTTTTCTCCGCCTAAAGGGAGCTTGTTGACATAGTGAAGATAACTCTCAAGTTGGTAATTGGGGAGTGGAGTAGGGCGAAGAGGAGCTTCATAGCCGAACCACTATAAATCATTGTGTCATCGGTTTGATCTTTCTTATCTTTACTTGTTCATATTTCGTAGATCGCTTATTTACTTATTGCATCGCTATCATATACACTTGTGTATATCTCTTGAGTTCACATAAGTTGATAATCTAAGTTTTAATTTAAAATGGTAAAAACTATTCAACCCCCTTCTAGTTTCCACAATTGGTATCAGAAGCTAAGGTCATCCAAGATCTTTATAGTATATTGTACATTAAAGATTGAATCAATCTATGGATTCGGATAAATATCTAGAAGGGCAATCTATGCAAAGACCACCTCTTTTTGAAAGTGATCATTTTATATATTGGAAAAATAGATTTGAAACTTATGTGAAAGCAAAAGATTTAGATCTTTGGCATATTATCTTGAATGGTGATTTTCCACCGGTTGCCAAAAATGAAGTTACTCAAATTTTAGAGGTTGTTCCTTTTGAAGAACAATCCGATGATCTTAAAAAGAAACTTGCAAAAAACAATGAAGTGCACGCATCTCGGACATTGCTTTATTAAAGGCGATTTATATAAACTCTCGCTTTTGTAGGGTTATGGTTGCGCCCGCTGTTTGGGGATACGATCAAGATCGGAGTGGATTTTATTCACCATGTGCCAGTCACTTTAGCTATTTTTCCCGTATCGACTATTATGATGAGACTAGCTGAGCACGAGGAGGCGATATAGGGTATACAGGAGTGTTTGTTAGAGATGCCCACACAGAGGTGGGAGGATATCGAGGAGGAGTTGAGGGCTCTGAGAGAGAGAGAGCAGATATAGCTGAGATAGAGAGGATCACTCTACGCGCTTGAGTTAGATCACTGGAGGTTGTTGAGACATGGCTTCATAGCATAGTGAGGGATGAGAGAGAGAGGCCGTGCGAGGATTAAGCGCCAGTTGGGTTTGGTTCAGGAGGAGCTAGAGAGTCTCAGGCGCTCGAGGTTCCCATGACCAGTCATCACAGATTATTCCCATAGATCTGCTGCCTCATTATTTATGTATTGTCTAGTATTGGATATTAGTAATATTAGGAAACTATGTAGTCTTTTGGGGGAAAATAATGTAGTCAATTAACTATCAATGATATGAAAACTATTTAGCTACTATTATTTTCTTTTGACCCTTTGTGTATCGAGCTTGCATTTAATTAAGCATGTCGTGCTTTTAATAATACGTTCTATATCAATGTTCATCGTAAGCAGTATAATTCCATCTATCGTTTATGAGGACAAAAACTCATGCAAAAACTCACCATATTTTAATAACCCGTGAAACATTTTACTATTATCCTGTAAACCATTTTGTTACCACCTTATAAACTATTTTGTACTCACCTTATAAAGTATTTCGTTGTCTTCCATGAACTTTTTTCATTATTATTTTATAAACTAGTTTGTTATCGATTCGCAAACTATTTGATACCACATTATAAACTCCTTTACTATACCTTATGAAACGTCAGTGATTCTCTCGTAACTATTTGATATCACCTCATACAAAAATTATTTTAGTAACGTATTTATAATTAGAGTTTCTCTCATTAATAACTATCTGCTTATCAATTGATATAAATCATCATTTTATAAACTATTTTACTAACATATACGTAAATCATTTTTCTATCATTTTATAAATAATCTTACTACCACCTTAAAAAATATTTCTACTATCAATAACAAATCATTTCACACACTTTATATTTTTTTACATTATGATTAATTATTTTACCACCGTTTAGTAAACTACCACTTTATAAACTATTTTCCTACCATCATATAAACCATTTTTCTACTACCTAATAACATATTTTATTATCACAATGGAAACTGTTTTATCATCACCTTATGAAAATTTTGCTATCATTTCATAAACTAATTTATTATCATATATAAAATAACTTGCTATCGTTTTACGAACTAAGTCGCTTCCATCTCATAAATTATTTTACTATCATCCTATGAGCTACTTAGTTATTGTCTTATAAACCATATTACGGTTATCTCGTAAACCATTTTGTTGTCATCCTATAAACTACCTTGTTTCCATCTTGTGAATCAATTTATCACACTATAAAACTATTTTGATACTGCTTTATGCATAACGTTAATTTGACAAAAATGAGCGTTTCATCGTTAATCCTTAATTATACATAGTCTGATCACCTATGTCTAATTCAGGAAGAGCCATGCCATGCTGGTAGTAGTCACCTTAAAAATTTAGTCAAAATCAATTTTCTACTTATATCTGGGGATGCGAAGAATATTTGAAAGCACGTTCGAACCATCACACGGATTCTAACCCAACTGCCCATGATATGGTTAAAGACGGAATGAGAAGGGAAAAAAGTCTTTAGCGAAGACGTGAAGCTCTATCAATAGAACTAGCTTCTTGTTATTTAGAGAGGAAACAATTCCTAGTCTGAGAAATCGTCATTCACGCACTATTCCTTCCCTCTAAAAAAGATGCGATTGAGAATCTCAAAAAAAACTAAGTGAAACAAAAATGCAGAAGTGAGCGTACCCCGAGGCTCTCCTCTCTCCCTCTTTTTTAGCCAACACCATCAACCCTATTTTTTAGCTTGAATGGGTCAAAAAAATATGATTAATAGAAGGAAAGGACCGAAAAGCAAAATTTTATGTGCGTATCCATAAAACGTATTTGTCACGGGAAACTGAATTACTAATCATAGTAACTAAGTAGACCTTTACCACACCTTACAACATGGAGTCGACACATTCTTACGCCAAATCCTATGACAAAAAGTCGAGACGCATCAATAGTCACCCTAGGACGATCACAACGAGTTTTCTTTTAACACCCTCATTTAAATCAGATTCGGCTCTAACAATGGGGTGTTAATTAATAGTACACAGATAATATATTCGACGAACAACTCAAAGAGAGTTATCAAACAGTTCATTCAAAAAGAAATTTCCGAGTGCAAGGCGTTGTCCCAACATAAAATTAACAAGGCACAAGTGTTCAACAAATATAAAGACTTTGGTTTTTGAGGAATGTGAAAATCCAAGAGTTTTAACAAATTATTTTAAGTGAAACTTCCTCTCGTCCCAAGCTCCAATGTCCTTAGCTTTGATTACTGAGATAAACATGCTATAAAGTCAAACAAACATTGAGTGGTAATTATGGTTTAATTAAAACATTAAGATTTAGAACACAAATATTAATCATCGGGAAACTTATGGATCAAACACGTGTATATATATAGTATATATATATATATATGATTGAGCTGTGACAACCGATCCCTTTGAGAGATAAAAATGTCGTTTGCTCAATAGATTAGGTGATAGTTGCCTATACTATATTCTAGATAATAATCTGTTGCAAGTGGGTTTGTTCCAAAGGATTCAAACCCCAGAGGGGAGTCACCCATAAGCCTTATTTTTACCATAGGGTACTTAACCATAACAGGTAGTTAACGGTTCATGATATTAGGGTATTTAGCAATAGGCACTCAAGCATTAAGCGTATAATTCGGGTCCAGCATACTGAAAGTAATTTGTGTTCAATTTTATAAAAACAAGCATGTATCTCCCTCGCGGGTTTTGAGAAAACAATTAAAGTAGTAAAGGCCGAGACTATGAATCACCGTGGAGTAGAAGGATTCTAATATGAGAAATCAACAAGATAGAAGACTCCAACGATTAGCCAAGACCTATAAAGCAAGTCGCGACTTAGAATTATAAATAAAGTCGTTATAGTAAAAATAGTTATATAATACTTGTTAAAAATCCGAAACATGAACGGCATTGCACCAAGACTTAACCAAGGTATTTATAATTCAAAATATGATTCCTAATCTGGTCTTATAGGTAAATAAACATCTACTAAGTTTCATGTATCAATTCTTGTTTCGCTTATGTGTATCTATACATTTTATGTTTCAACAAACGACGTAAAACTCTACATTCTGATTTGACTTGTTTTCATGGATCCATATCTCCTAATCCGTAAAGGATATGAATATGAGGTTTTCACCCTTAGAAAGGCCCTTGAGTCTAGTTTACAGAACTTTAAGACAATCAATCATACCATTTACCAATCCACGGGAAATGAGTTTTTACTAACCGTAACCCAAAACAGAAAGTTGACTGAATTTCTAACGTTTACAGTTTCGGCCATAATTCCTATTATATAATAGCTATTAAGTTGAAACCAAAGATAGGTGAAAGCTTATAATATATAGTGATTAAACATGTTTTAAAACCTCAACTCATTATACAAATTCCCAGAGCAAAACAAGTTTTCCAACAGCCGCTCTAGATTTGAGCTTCTTCCGTAAAAAGGCCATATCTCCCTCATCCGGAATCGATACAAAAGCATCCAATTCGCCACATGTACCTAAGACCTATATCTATCCTCCCATGTATTTTTTTACAGACTCTAAGCCAAAATTTTTGAGAAAACACCACGTTTCCCTACTGACCTGGAAACAGTCCGCAATTTACAATTCCAATTCAATCCAAAACACTTCCAAATCCTCAATTAATCCATCACAAGGCCAAAATACAACAAGGTAAAACTACTGTCCATACCATCCTTTATTTAAGATTTAATCAAGATTCAATTATAAAAAGTACATGCATGATCACAAAATAAAATCAAGACATGCACTTTCATAAAACCTCAAGATCAGCACTTTGCACTCAATAATAATCTAACCACTACATAAAAGTAAAATGGACACTTACAATCACAAGGGAGGGAGGAATAGATGATGAAACACAAACCCTAGCTTTGGTTAATTCCAAGATCTTGTCCTTGTTGTTCAAAAGCTTTCTGAACATTGGTGCAAACTTGGGCATGTGCAGGAGAGCATCCGCGAAGCTCAGCTCGAAGTGGAGTCGAAAACTTTTATAACATTTCAAAGCTAAAAGGTGTCCTTTTCGCAGACTTTCTCCTTGTGTTACCTAAGATGGATATGGTTAAAGTTGTTTTTTGGGGCTTCTAGGATGACAAACTGGTTCATCAACTTGGTGGATTATCGCGTGTTGGAACGTATTTGGTACTTCAGTTAGAAGCACCGTGTCTTTTTTCACCTCGGCTTTAACTTCCACCACGGAGGTGGAATTTGATGTTCTAATTATGAAAACACCGCTTCTGGTTTTTGTGATTGCTTTCAATTTCACCTTCGGGTTAGCAATGGTGTTTGCTAGGAGAGAATCCCCGAAGTTGAAAGAAGAAAGCTTGGTTAGAATTTACTATTTTGGTGAGCAAGTCGGTTATGTTGGACATTTGGTTTTGCATGTTTTGCATAACCGCATCATTAGCTTTGACATAGCTCTCAAAATCAGTTTTTGACACACCTGAAGCTTGATGAGCTGGAGCTTGGTAAGCTGGGTGTTGATTAACCAGGGGTTGATACATTGGGGCTTGTTGTTGAACCTGGGGTCGTTGGATTTGACCCTGGTTGTAGCCATTTCCACGGTTTTGTTCTGGTTTCCAACGATTCTGATTTTTGGCTTGGCTGTTGTGTGGTATGGGAGGAAAACCGGGTGGTTTGATTTGGTTCGCCATCGGTGGCGGACGGTACCGGAATTTCCTTGGTTGAAATTTGCTGCGGCTGCTTGCGAGACGTATTCTTGGATGTTATCTCGGTAATTGTTGCTATCGGTAGCCGGACAATTTTGTAGGAAGTGGGCACCACGCAGGTAACACAAATTTGCTCAACCGCTTTTACGGGAGCGGGAGCTGAATGGAGGATGTTGCTGTAGAAGAAGTAGAGCTCTCACCTATCTTTTCAATCAGCAACATCGGGAGATACTCCGGAGGTGGAAGCGCTCGTACTCACTTTAGCAACAATGGCTTTGCTTCGGGAGTGACGAATTTGGACTTGCTCTCGATGATGCTTGAGCAATCAGCGGGCTCTTTTGTCCAAAAAGTTACACCTGCGGCGGAGTTAAAGAGTCTTGATATTAACAATTAAGGCATGTAAAAATGTATCAAGTTGCGTGAGCTTGAGGAATCCCATGATGTGGACATGATCGGAGAAGATCTTTGAATCGATCCCAAGCCTCACTAAACGGACTTCATCAAATCTTTGTTTGAAATTAGTAATTTCGTTCCGAAGATTTGTCGTTTTAGAAGGTGGGGGGGAACAACTGCTTGAGCATTTAGCAAGAGGTCATCCCATTTTGAATGATCGAGGTGGTTCTTTCTCAAGCCCATATCCGGGCAGCCCCTCGAGAGAGAAAGGAAAAAGCATACCTTAATTGATGTGGTCGGGACATTAGGATTCCGCAAAGTTAGGAGGTGTTTTATTAAAGTAACGGATGTGCGGCATGTGGTCCTCTTTGTCAGTCCGATGAACTGCTTGTTCTGGAAAAGAGTTAGTTAGCAAACCATGCTTGATCTCAAAAAATTTGCTTGCCTCGATTTCAGGAACAACAATTGCGGTCCTCGCTATCCTCGGTGGGAGCCTGAGCAATTTGCCATAGTTCGATTATCAGCCATCGTACCTTTGGGGAGTTCATACAGATTCGGAGGAAACTGTTGTGATGATGTTGTCGAGAGACGAGCTTGGAGACGAGGTGCGCATGATAAATAGAAATTATAAAAAGAACTTTACACTAAATTTTTTTTATGATTAATTCCCAATTGATTTTTTAGGACAATGAGATAAGAAACTTTAACCAAATAATCTACTGACTTACGTGCTCTCTAAAAAATGAGAAACGCACAGGTTGAGGGAGGTTAGAGGAGGAGTAGGAATAGCGCGAAGCTTATTTCTCCTTTCGGGTGTAGTTTTCTAGGAACAACCCTCTTTATCCCCTTTTGTTTAGTTAATCTTTTCAAGGTGAGCCGTATGTCGTAAGAGACACAAAAGGCAAGTTTTTAAATCTTTTGTTCGAGTTGGGAACCAATAAGTTCACCGGAAGTTATTATGATAATACCTCGATTGAGAATATTATATTTTGGTATTTTTACCAACTTGTGAATTTTATTTCTTTTTATGGAAAATGTTTTTATATTTTTGGTTTTTTCTTTTGTTTTTAGATGATAATTATACTAATAAAAGAAAATAAAAAAAATATTTTTGTACTTTTTATGTTTTTATAAAGAAAATATTCACAGATGTAAACACAAATTGTCAAAAGTAGTGATAATCGTATTCACAGCCTCCCCGGCAGCGGCGCCAAAATTTGACTCAAGTAAATTAGACTCCTTCTTATGTACCGATAAATATCAACACACGATAAGAGACAGAATCCGCGAGAGCAATTAAACCAGAAGCAGTATAGAGTGTTCCCGGGTCGTTATGTCCCAACGAGGCTAGAGATGGAAAATCGAGAGACGATTGATAATTGATGTTTGAAAATGACAAGGATGTGATTGGGAACTAAACTTAATGAGCAAAGGCACATAAAAATAAGTAAAGAAAATAATCTGGAACAAGAATAAAAGCTAGAAATGGCAAAAACGCTTAAAACTTTTACACTAAGGCACAAATAAGCTCAAATAAACTTAAGACAAATTAAATAAGCTAAACTAACTCTAAATAAGCAAATACAAAAAGCAATTAAGTAAATTATAATAGATAAACACAACAGTACTACAACAGTACTATCAGGAGTATTAATCTTACAGTATTATCTTGGAGTAGTATGCTAGCTTTAAGTTAGTACTGTTGATTAAGGTTAGTTCTGTAGCCTTAACAAAACACAATTAAACAAGGGACTATAAGCAAATAAGTCTAAAACAGAATATTCACCTAACCTTATAATATGCTACTTTATATAGGATATAAACAACTAGAATAAACTAAAATGACAAATAAGCTAAGTAAAAAGCAACAAAACTTCATACATTATTTGAAAATACTTTGAAAGAAAAGTAAGCTTACTCCTAAAAACAGTAAAGGGAAATGGTTTAATCTACTCTAAAAAGCTAAGGAAATTTTAACAAGCTGAATTAATTAAGCTGATAAGCTAAAATGAAACCACCAGTACTAAACTGCTGTTAATACTAACAGTACTAATTTTAGTTTAGTACTGTAGCTTTAAGGTAGTTTGTTCCAAAAAGTGTAAACTAGCGAGTATTTAACTCAGAAACTAACAGTTTTAAAAATAAACTAAAATACTAAGTAGAAATTGATTACAAATTTTTTAAACTAACAATACGCAAATAAGATTAAACATATGATATAAAGCAAAAAATAAAGTGAACATAGTAATAAATAAGCACTTATGCAGTGAATTACGAAATGTAGAAAAGAGAGAGGACTTACAAAACCCTTGCTCATAAATAGGGTCAAACAAGAATTACAAGCTTTCGCTGTATAAACAAGCTAGTGAGATCCAAAGCCCTATCAGAACATGGCTTATCATCCATAACAGTTAAGTGTGGTATATTTGAGAGTGATTTTTGTAATTTTCTCTTAATACTTAACTTTATAACTTTACTTAAATTAGGATTCTGTATGGATTCTTTTTTGTACACAAAACATACAATGAAGGAAATTGATAAACTGTCTGATTGTAATTAACTTAAAAACTCAAATTTGGCATTAAAACTTATTGAAGAGTTACATGCTTGATAAGAAAAAGCTGTAAATGACTTAAAAATTAAGCTAAGATTAAAAACTGAAAATTAATTAAAAAACTAACTGCCTCAAAGGCTTACAAAAGGCTCTTATATATAGCCGAAGTCTTCATCTCTTGGACTTGCAGCTTATGTTTCTTTTGTGAGAGCTTCAACCAAGTGTGCTTGTTGTGTGAGGGGATTCTACAACAAATCCCAGCTCTTTTATTTAATTTGTGTTCTTTGGAGGCAATTTCAGCCATCGACCTGCATTGGGAAGGAGAGGATCTGCAACATGGCATTTATACAGCTAGGGGAAGTAGTAGGGTGGGTGAAATATTTTGGTATGGGAGAAAGTGGTTTGACAGGGGAGAAGTATGGGGGCGACATACAAGTTGTAAACTGGGTATGTCAAGGGCGGGTAAGAAGGCTTTATGGGAAGGTAGGCAGTTTTGTTCCCTCTAAGTTATATAAAACTTGAGTAATCTCTGCTCCGGTAGGGCGATTCTAGTTCCTCAAACTTGGTATTTTAGTTAATAAAACTTGAGGTTGGTCAGTTTTTAGCCCTCAAGTTGTATTTTCTTCATTTGCTTGACTTTTGACTTTGCCCTTTTCTACCCTGTGCTGGATTTGTTTGTTTTTGGCTTCTTTTGTTTCATTTTCTTGAATATCCCGTTTCCTGCACAATACAAATGCAAAACAGTACAATACATTGTATTTTGGTACGTTTTTATTCATTTTAAGTCCGCTTTGAACTGGAAAATGGTATGTGTAATTAGCACTACCCAGTCGGATTATAACTAAAACAAAGGTATGCGCTTGTGACAAATCCTCAATTTTTTGGCGCCGTTTATTTTATTCTCGAGTATTAAGTATATTTTCCATTTTTATGTTGAGATATGAACTCATGACTAACCGGGAGAATTAGGGCTTACGATTGCATTTTTTACGCGACGTTTACAAAGAACCAGCGAATCTTACGTTAAGCATCGACGCTTATATTTTCAAAATGCCATAGAAACAATTTTATCACATTGTTTTTAATTTTCGTTGTTACGCGCATTTTACGTATTTAAGTAAAACCTTTACGTAGTTTACCTTTTTAAATTATCGAACTTTGCATAATTACCCAATTTAAAAATGTGGGACAAGTTTTTAAACTTATCCCACTAATATCACACCCATAGGGAGGTGGAAACCTAAGAGACAAAGAGTCCCTTGATGATCAATTTTGCCTCTGGGTCTATTTCCACTTGCGCATTTTTTCGGTCTAGGGCATAATAAAAACTTACTTTGACTTCTAAAAACACACACAACTCATTTTATAACTCAAAAATCTGCATTTAATCTCTCACTCATATTCCTTGAGCCAACATTTAGTCACAAAATCACAATCCATAAAAATTTTTGAGGATCAAATAATAAGCACATAGTAAACCTGAGATACTAGTGTAATCTTCTGCATTTTGGTGGTGATTTAAAGGTAGTATTCAAAGGGTTATACCACACGTTGGGCTGCGATTTACAAGTTTTATAAAGTCTATTGGGTAAAGAAAATGATGGTCAAAAATTATTTTGGGTGAAGATCAAGTTGAAGATTGAAGCTTTGTTATTGTTTTGATTCATTTGATCATTTTCTTATTTTTATTGTGGTAAAATCTCATGAGTTTTGTTTATGTTTCATTTTGATTTTCAAATGTATATGTTCAACATGTATGATATTTGATGATCAAGTAATAAAATGGCCATTGATGTTATAGATCTAGGTTAATTATAAGCTAATATAGTCCTTCTAAAACAATGGGAAAATATTCATAAAAAATTAGGGCAGTATTATGAACAGTAGGTTTTGTAAATTTTAATGGTTTTGAGGTGGATTGATTATATTAGGTTGTAGCAATCCTTTTGGAACACTTGGCAATTTTGAATCCCCTAGAAAGTTAAAAATTGAGTGAGATCATTACCAAAACACCAAACTGGGATTTGACCTTGCTGTATAAATGGTTATAAATGTCCCTTTTACAGACTGGCTTGGGTTTAAAAAAGTTTAACTTGAGGACTACGATAAATCATGTAGGTTATGAATCAATTGGATGGTCACCAATATTCACGGTTTGAAAATGGCGTCAAAAATCCTTCATAAAAAACGGTAAAAGTGGAGATTTCTGTCCGAATTTTGTAACTTGACCTTTATGTAGTAAATTTGTTCATAAGTAATAAGTATACTTAAACTACCATACTAAAATGTTATGGATCTGTAAAGTACACTTAAATATTGAAGCTAAGGATATTCAATATTCAATAATACCTTTACGGTTTATAAATATGGACTATTTTTCGTTAACATAAAAGTATACAAAATTTACTACTACCGAACCAACACTATATATGTAAAGCGATTTTTGTACTAAAACCAGAAGGTGGTAGGACCACTTCTTGGGAGGTTTTAATGCTAACATATGGATATAAAAGTATCCGACATCGAGAACCCGAAAACTTATAAACAAGATTTCATATTAAGCTTTAGATGAGCCATAAGGCCTTATTGGGACTAGGCCCAATGTAACAAATTGGACTCTATGGAATCGTCGGCATTAGGCCCAACTCACTTGGAACTAATAATGGGCTAGGACTGGTCTTTGAGTTGATAATATCAAAATTAATAACTTAAATGGGCCTATTGGGCTTTTTTAGACTAAATTGAATAATATGAGTAAGTGGGCTAATAATAAAACAAGCTAAAAACCTAGAAAACTCTAAGTATGAAATAAATATGTTGCAAGAGCATGATCATCATATAAACTATATGTATACATAGACTTATTTAATTTAGGAGTTTTCGTTAATTTGTATCGACTAGAAACCTAAGACCCGTTATAATTTGTATAGGTCTTGGTTGATTGACGCGCCTACTTCCGAAGTTTTTATTCATCGATATTCTCGTCCGACATCACTAAGTGAGTTCATAGCCTCGCTTTTAATACTTTTTTGTTTATTAAACCCGCTGTGGGGGATAACATGCTTGTTTTTAAAACTAGAACCCAAAGACCGAATGTTATGCTAGTAGCTTTGATTATTATAAGTTAGCTTAACTCGCTAGATAAAGACCCAAATAATCTGAATTGTTAACTACCGGGTAATGGCATACGCTTATACAAGGAATAGTACTATTTGGAGATTACCACCTCCAATTCGTGACGACTAGCTATCGTCTCGTGTCGGGAAAATGACACTACGGATGCGTTGTATAGAGAATAAGATACACTCATAGCGAGGGTGTATAGTGGGCACTTTTATGAAATGGTAACGTTCGATTCATGAGGCTTATAATAATCCCCCTATAACGATGTCTGATCCACATCGTTATATCCTAAAAATTTTAAGAAATGATACTTGTGTTTGGAAGAATTTTATTGTTTATAATTGTAAACTCTATGAATTCACTTAACATTATTGTTGACGTTTTAGTATGTTTTATCTCAGGTCCTTGAAGGTAATTCAGCGATGGAGATTTTGGTTAACGCTTATGGAAAACCAAATATTTTGAAGGCCCATTAAATAAAAGTCATTCGAAGAATATTTCAAAAATGTTGTATGAATTATGAAATGATTTGGGACCTATGATGTAAACTCTTATTTCGAATGAATGTATTTTAAAACGTCTTTTTTGAGTCGTTTTCTATGCTTGAGTTGTTGAATTAATACGTAGCACCCAAAGGACCCTTCTGCTGATATAAATGAAAATGAGGGTGTTACAATTAGTAAATTGGCAAGAGAAGTGAAAGAATTTGATTTAGATCTGGCGGAAAGAGTAATGGAGGTGGTTCGAGAGGACATGTGCAATATTGTATCTTGGATGCACTTTGCTGAAGGACATTTTAACAAGTAACTAGACGTGAATCGAATTTGAAATGGATGGCAATAGTTTGTTATATGTTATTTTGCAAATATTTATGCTAAAGTATTGTTTGGTTTTTCATGTACTGCTAATATGGATATTTAATATTTATGATGTATATGAATCTGTTTTTAAAATTAAGTTATTGTAAATTTGCTGAAATTTAGTCAACCGCTTGATGGAACATGGAAATAAGAATACAATGAAGAATATTTAATTTATGTTTTCGAGTAATATTAGTACATCAGAAGGAACTATTTTTAAATTGGTGATTAGATAATTAGTTAATTTTTAATAATTAAGAATTTGTTATTTCAAGTTATCATATGAGAGTCGAAGCAAATCCTATTAAAAATATGAATAGCAGTACGTGCTTCAATGTTCTGAGTTATTATTATTATTATTATTATTTTAATATATATCAGTTTATTAAGAAACTTAAAAAATTTACAAGAAATTAGATGGGAGCCGAGATAGTATGTAGACTCCAAAAACCGCTGTTAACAGTTATAATATATAACTGATCATGTGGGTATATCTATTTATATACGTATATGTGTGTAACTTCAGTATTTCATATCTATTTTGAATCTTAGTTATCTTTATCTTGTAATCAAAGATGAACGCCAAAAGGAGAGGTATGTATTTTATATATGTGATTTA
>BQNB010024024.1:0-61175 GCA_026074375.1 Tanacetum coccineum | reverse complement strand
TTGGTTTAACTGTTTTAATGGGTCAAAATGGGTCAAAACCTATTTTGTGCACTTGAGTCAATTTAGTTTAGCTTAAATTAGTCTAAAATTTCAGTTTGTTTAAGTTTTTAAGTGTTAAATCTCATTTTCAAGGTTTTAAAAGTTTGTGGTTTGAATCTGTTAGCTTGTAACTCATTTTATTTGCTTATTTGATTGTGCTTTTGCTTATTGAGAGTTTGTGTTGGTTTTGAGTTTGTTTAAGTGTTAAAAACAGGTTAGAATCAAAGCTTTATAGCCTGCATTGTTAGTTTTGTGTTTTGCCAAAGCTGTCAAAAATTTGCTAAGTGTTTGAAAATTTGAGAAATTGCTTTTTCAATTGCTTGTTGTGGCTTATTGTGAATTTCAAAATGGTTTTTGATTGTTGATTCTTGTTCTTTGAGTCAAATCTTAATATGTTTGTAGGCTATATAGTCATAAGGATCTGTTTAAGTGCTTATTTTTAAGCTCAAAAGTGGTGACTTGTTAAGATTGCAAAAGTTTAAGAAAATTTGTCTAAGTGTTGAATCTGTGTGAGATAGCTTTTTCATGAAGCTTTTTAAGTGCTTATTTTTAAGCTAGAAAATAGCCCTTAGGCTGTTTGCTTAACAGTTTTGGCCAAAAAGTTAATTTGCTTATTTAGGCTTATTTGCTTATTTCATTTGCTTAAATTAGGTTTAGTTTAGCTTATTAGGTTAGTTTAAGTCATTTTAGCTTATTTTCCTTTAGTTTAGAGCTTATTTGAGCTTATTTGCATTTTAGCTTAAAATTTCAAAGTATTATAGCTTTTTGATTATTCTGTCATTCTAGCTTATTGTAGTTGCTTATTTTTTGTTCTTAAGTGCTTTTTAGATATAGCATATCATTTTCCTTAGCTTATTTCTCTTTGTGGTTTGCTTTTTAGTGCTTAATTAGCTTAACAGTTAGCCAATTTAGACTTAGGGAAGTTTAGCTTATTTTGTCCCTCTTTTCAGCTTATTTTAGTGCTTATTTCTGATTTATAAAAAAAGTGTTTTTGTAAAAAGTGCTTATTTTTTAGTCTTTTAAAAAGTTGTAAAAAATGGCAAGTAAAAAACATTTGGGAATTGGGGGAAGCCAAGGGTGAGCAGGACTCGAACCCGAGACCTCTACCCCAATTCAACCAAACGTTTTATACTCAACACACACTACCACTCGCCCTTGGGACTTTTTCAGTTATGTTTTGCAAAATCAATCTTTTATACACGTTTTAGGCCTTTTAGCTTATAAGCCGTTTTTAGCATATTTCACAACTTATTTGATAAGCTGTTTTCTCCAGCTTATTTTTATTAGATTCCTCATTGTTCAATGCACTTTTGCTAATTTTTTCAGAATTTTTATAAATAGTTTAGTATTTCTAAACATTTAATTTCATTATAATCATTTTTAATTCATAAAAAATTATAAAAAAGTCAAAAAAATATAATTCTTTTTTAGAAAATTTTCTTTTAACATTTAGGACTTAGGAAAATTAGATTTGCTTTTGTAGGGTTAAAATTGCAAAATTTGATTTTTTAAAGAACGGGTTTGAATCTCATTCACGTTTTTAGTGTTTTTAAGCCCTAGTCACCTTCGTTTTTGGTCTAGTTTTCTTTGTCCTAGCATTTTAGTTAATTTAGATTCATAAAAACCAAAAAGATCATTTTAGGACTAAATTTTGATAATTTAGGGTTTTTAAGGTCCCGTTTAGGATTCCCGGTTTGCGTTTTTAGTTAAAATTAGTTTTGTCTTAATTGTTTTTAAGTGTTTGCTTTAATTTTCCCGTAGATTTAGAAATCCAATCATAATCTTGTTTCATTCAAGCATCGATTATCAAAACGACTCTCGACTTTCAATTGCATTCCTCGTTGGGGATAACGACCCGGGAATCATACTTCCGGTTTACTACAATTGAGAGATTTTTGATTCTTATCCTTATATTTATATATTTATAAGTATTTTATATATTTATTTATATATATATAAATAAAAGGGTAGGTCAGACTCAATCAGTGTCGTATGCGGCTGTATGTGTAAAAATGGCGGTTTGATTTGAAAATTGTGGAAACATGCACAATGATCTCTTGCTCTATTTATATTATGTCCTCGACAGTTGTGCCTAGTTGGATGCTTAACATGTGTCCTCCACTTACCTTTGGATGGTTAAGATTGAGAGGTAGGTGAAACGGTTGTGGGCCCGCGCGTCCCATCATTCAGCCGTTTTTGCCGTTTCCTGATAAATGAGTCCTATTATTACGCTGCGGGGCTCAACATACGGTTTAGGAGATTAAGCGTTTCAAGGAAGGTTCGAGGTATTTGTAGTCTAGCAACCGTGACCACGGTCACGTCTCCTAGACTGGGGGGACATGATGATGTATAGTATGGACCGGCCCGGCCCACTCATACTATTATGGGCTCGGTAGCTAACGATGGGCCTTCGACCCACACATCGCTGTCACGGCCACTTGGACCTACGGGTCGCGACTGTCAGCACGTGGTTCGTGGCCGCGGTATCTTCACGAGCTATCTTTAGGAAAGGATAACCTAATTAAATGAGAGATATACTCTACTTATTTGATAGGTTAGGATGATTCCGAATCCCTTATATATCGGACGTGTCTTGGGCCGAAAGTTATGGAAACCTTAAGGGTTATTTAGCCTATAAAAGGAACGCAATTGTCATCAATATATGTATCTTGCAAAAACCCTAATTACATTCGATTACTCCCCAAAGCTATATACTTACTCTCACGCCGGAGTCCAATCGTGGGATCCGCTCCCACTATAAGATTAACGGTGTTTCATTCCTTGTGCAGGGTCATTCAAACAACTTCACTTGATACAAGAACAAAGTGCTACATACCCGAATAGTTACATATCCGGACTAAACAAAACCTGAGGTAACTTCTGTATCAACAACGCCCTCGGTACGGATATTAACGATCTCACAAAGATTTTCCGTGAACTTATATTTATTGATCCAATCTTTTACGGAATTGATCTCTTTTGACGGTGTAAAAATATGTGGAGCTCAGGATGTCTAAATCACATGAAAATGTTCACTTGGGCTATGATACTTTTTAGACTTCTTCTTGGTAAGTGATCTTTTATCCCCACTTTACATAGGATCGTAACTCATACCCAAAAAGTATACACGACACTTAGATAAATAACGAGGTGGAATCGACGACCCGCTCGTTGTGGTGGGGCAACTTTTTTATGCGGCCGTAAATAGCTAAAAGTTTAAAGGTAGTTTGTTGCCGATGATTGTACATTTTTTAGTTGTGTGGACCGACTATTTGTCACGATTTTGGCTAACGAAATAACTTTATGGTTTTTTTTTAAATTATTAGATAGGTTAAGGGTGTGTTCTGAAAGTTTTTTTTTTCTTTGAAAAATATATATTATATTTTAACATTTGTTATAAAATCATATGCGCGGCTAAAGTATATCAATATTGGACTCGTTTTGTTCGTTATTCAGAGACCTTTTCATCGGTATATTTTTTATTTAAAAATTTGTTACATATTTGTTAGATATATTTTTCAGAATGAATAGGGCGGAGAAGTCGTAAATAGGTAGAAGTTGAGGGTAAGTTTTGTAAAAAAAAATTATTTTTGTTTTTAAGTTTTGTAAATTACTATTATTTTTTAATTTTGGGCTGAACCAAAGTGAGCAGATTAATTTTTTTTTTTTTAGTTTTGGGCTGGACCAAAGTGAGCAGGCCTAAATGAGCCCAACAGGAAAACGACAATGGTTGGTGTCGTTTTTGTGATGCTCTTTAGTATATGTTATAATATAGATTTTCATCTTTTGCAATTTAGTCCCTGTAGTTTTTTTTCTTTTGATTAGTGACTTTCAAAAGTAAAAAAAAAGTTATTTTAATTTGTAAACTTAAAAAAATATCATTGTGTATTTTAATTTGATAATTGAAAATAGTTTGTTTAAATAAATGGAAAAGAAAAAAATAGTGGGTCCTAAAATGGTGGTGTTATGGGGGTGTTATGATTGCAGAGTTTTTTGGTGTGTTGATGTTGAAATGTTAAAGCTGATGTGACGCTGATGTAACTGTGTTATGATGTTATTATATCTTTGCCTCTTACTATTTTATATTTTTGCACGTCTCTGTTACTCCTTAAAGACGTTCTAAGTTGGAACCTTTAAATTTGATAGGTTAACGCCCTATGACATTGTTAAGCCCTTGGTTGGATAATTGTCATGTTTATTTATTATGTTTTATTAGGATAAGTATTGGAGTGATTGCCGATGCCTAACCAGAAATCATCAATTCCATATCCTTCGAGACGTAATGATGAAAGGCGCCGTGAAAAAGCTAACGACCAAATTGAGAAATTATACAAAATCTATAAAGATTTGAGTTTCGAAATTAGCTTAACGGATGCTTTGATTCTTATGCAAAATTTGCCTTACTCTTTAGAGTTTGATTGGAAAACATAAGAAAAAATTAAGGGAAATGCTAGAACTCCTTTAAGAGCATTGTTCGGCGGTCACCTTAACAAGTTACCAAAAAACTTGGAGGACCTCGACAAATTTATCATACGTGTGATTTTCCGGAATGGATGATGGATTAGCCTTGGCGGTTCTTGGACGTAGCATAAATCTCATGCCATTATCGTGTAGAAAAAAGCTTTCTCTTCGGATCTACCCTACCTGTATCGACCCTTGAACTTGCAAACGTTCGAATCACCCAACCGATCGGCTGCCAGAAGATGTTCTACCTAAATGTAGGAATAAGTTCCGAATTCCCGGCCGACTTTGTAGTCGTAGACTTTGATGCCGATCCCCGAGTCCCGCTAATTCTTGAGAGATCCTTTTTAAAGACCGGACGTGCCTTGATTGATGTGTACGAAGGAGAATTAACTCTTCGTGTTAGAAAAGAAGCCGTAACATTCAATCTTAATCAAACTTCGAGATACTCCTCTAATTACGATGATATAACGGCGAACCGAATCGACATCATTAAAAATGGGACTTGTGAGGAGTTTTCTCAGAAGTTTTTTTTTCTCGTTTCTCCGATATGATCGAGAGTGGCAATTCCACTCCTTTACTATGACCCGGTCGTTATACACTCCTCCCCGACTCTCACCCTTCGGGATAGTGATTTTCTTCTCGAGGAAGTCGATGCTTTCCTCGCTCTTGAAGATGATCCAACTTCACCAGAAGTTGATGACTCTTACTATGACCCGGAGGGGGATATTCTTCTTCTTGAAGCATTTCTCAATGATGATCCATCATTACCCCCTCCCACTCAAGGAAACTATTTGCCTAAATTCAAAAAGAACTTAAAGTTTATGAAGCTAAAACTGATAAAATCATCAATGATGAACCTCTAGAAGTCGAACTGAAGGACTTACCTCTCATCTCGAATTGCTTATTTGGAAGGCAATGACAATTTGCCCATCATTATTGCTAAAGACTTGAGTATCGAGGAAAAAGCCGCTCTAAGGTTTTGAAGTCACACAAGCGAGCCATCGCTTGGAAACTCTCCGACATTAAGGGTATTAACCCGGAATTTTGTACTCACAAGATTCTTATGGAAGAGGACTACAAACCGGCGGTTCAACACCAAAGACGGGTGGAATTCAATGAATCCACGATGTCCATCAAAAACGGAGGTTGAAAAACTCTTGACGCCGGATTATTTTACCCGATCTCTGGATAGTCCTTGGGTGAGCCTCCATTGACATTTACGTACCTAAAAAGGTGGCTTGTACGTTGTTGAAAATGATGAAAACGAGTTGATCCCGACTTGATTGGTTACGGGATGGAGAGTATGCATTGAACTACCGAATAGTTAAATGAAGCCACCGTAAACCACTTTCCACCTACCGTTTATGGATCAAATGCTTGAGAGATTAGCGGGATAATAAGGTACTATGTTTTCTCGATGGTTTCTAAGGTACTTTCAAAATTCCTTGATCCCTCATGACAAGAAAAAGACAAATTTACTTGTACTTATGGAACGTTCGCCTATCGTCGCATGCCTCTGGGTTATGCAATGCTCGGGGTCACGTTCCAAGGTGTTTGAAGGCTATCTTTATGTTGATTGAAAAACGATGGAAGTCTTTATGGATGGACTTTTTGGTCGTTGGGATTTTCATTCGAAAATTGCATCTCTCGTTGTAGACACATGCTAACAAGGTGCGAAGACACCAATCTTTGTCTTAATATGGAAAAGAGTCATTTATGGTTAACGAAGGCATTGTCCTTGGCAATAAGATTTCACAAAAATCGGATTTGAGGTTGATATAAAGATCCAAAGTCGATGGACTTGTCCTAAATTACCCTCATCCTACCCACGTCAAGTGGTGTTCGGAGTGTTTCTCGTCATTCCGGTTTCCTACCGAGGTTCATTAAGGTTTTTTCTAATATTTCCCGACGATGACTCAACTCCTTGAGGAAAAATATACTCCGTTATCCTTCTCTATATGAATTGTTTCAAGTTTTTGAAACGTTCAAGAAAAAACTTACGAAAGCTCAAGTCTTGATTGCCCCCGCCTGAGACTTACCCTTTGAGCTTATGTGCGATGCAAGAGACTTTGCCATAGGGGCACAAACTTGTGGCAACGTCAGGAAAACACTTTGGCTATACACTATGCTTGTTACAAACACGTTCTCACACGCATGATGGCAGATATCGCATTGCACTACGACGGAGAAAGAATGTTAGCGTGGTGTGTGCTTCAAAATCTTTCCGATCATACCTCATTTGAAAAAAACTAGTGTATACGATCACTCCGCCCTAAAATATCTCTTTGCTAAAAAAAAGATTCTAAGGGAGATTGCTCTCGGTGGGGTTCTCCTCCTGTTCAAGAATTCACATTCGCATATGTAATAATTGACACTAAAAGGAGCAAGAATCTCGCGGTACCGATCATCTTTTCGATTAGAAATAATCCTTGTGAAAATGTGTCTCGAACCAAAAGAAAGGGTAAATGACAAGTTTCCTCTCGAAGGACACTTAATATGGTGGATCTTTGTGTTGACAAGTACCAATGGGTTTGCGATTATGCAAATTACACGCAGGGATTTCACGCTACGTTAAAGGGATGTCTCCCAGCAAAGAACAAAGTTTTTCAAGGATGTTAAAAACTACTTTGGGACGACACCCGATTGTTCTAAATATGTGCGAATCAAATGATTCGGCGCGTCGTGTGCGAGGTCCCCAAGAAGCTGTTGAATCTTCATTAGCTTGCTACAATGGAATCCACTGGGGGTCATTACGGTGCCAACACACGCCCAAAAAGGTTTTTGAATCAAGATTTTATTGGCCCACGATTTACCGAGATGCCTATGACTTGGTCACCCGATGTGACACTTGTCAACGTCAAGGAAAAATTTCACAACGTGATGAAATGCCCACAAAATTCTTCAAGTTTGTGAAATCTTTGACGATGGGCATCGATTTCAAGGGGTTATTCCGGTATTCAGAGGGAACAAGTATTACTCGTGGCGTTTCAAACTAGTTGTCATATTGGGTTGAGAAGCGAAAAGCGGAGCACCCACCAACGACGCTCGGAGTTGTTTTGCAAATTTCTTTAATCCTCTTCGCCCGATTCGGTACCCCTCGTGCTATCATAAAGTGTTCGCCGGTAACCCATTTTGCAGATGACCAGTTGCAAGGTTCATTGCTTAAATACGAGTTACTCACCGTCTCTCCACCGAGTATCACCACAAACATGTAGGCATGTTGAGGGATCCAATAGTGGATTGTAAACGAATTCTTGAAAGGGACGTCGGCCGAGAACGTGCATCTTGGTTGGATAAAACTAGTGATGCACTTTGGGCTTCTGTAACCGCTTACAAAAACACCCATCGGTGTACCCATACAAGCTTGTACGGAAAGGATGTCATGTAACGATCGAGCTCGAGCACAAAGCTACTTAGTCCTTTGAAGCATGCAAACTTTTGATCCTTGTGACCGCGAGTGATCCCGTAAAGGTCAACTCACGAACTAAATGAACTTGTGATCATGCCTATGACAATCATTGATCTTTAAGAGAAACAAATGAGGATCCATGACTCAAAGATTAAAAAACACGCGTTTTAACGTCGGCTGACTACCCAAGGTCATCCTCATTTAACCTCTCGACTTGAAGATGTTCTCGGGAAGTTTAAAATCTGTTGGTCAGGCACATTATGTGTTGTTCGCTACTCCATTGGTGTCACAGCATTGTGTTTTCCTCAGCGCATTATATTGGCAATACCGGTCGATGGTATGATTTCAGACTAAAGACAGGATGGCGCTTGCGAAAATGTTCAGGGTGGAAACAGGGTCTATATAGTGAATGGTTTTAGGACACATTACTTTTGGATGGAGAGCGCACTTATCAAGTAGAAGTTGGGTTGTACGTCGGATATCTCACGGGCAATAGGCCGTCCACATCTTACTAATAGGACAAGAAATTGGGCAGATCTCGGGATTGGTGTAAGTCGCGCTTAGTTGATACCACGCGTGAAAAGTCGCCAGCCTTCGTTTGGGTGGAGGCACCTCCCGATGCGTATTGATTTACGTAGATTTATATGGTAAGTGTGGTAGGTAATTGACTGATAAGTGTGTTATTTTGTTGTGGAAAGGCGGTTTGCGCACTTGCTGTCGCTCCAGTTGCTATGCGGGTTGTTGGGGTTCTTTATGATTGGGTTTGTAGGATTTGTCTCCGGATCTTGTTTAAAAGCCTCGCTCCGCGTGCGTGCTTTAGTGGTTTTTTATGCCTTTCGCGATCCGCACTTTAGAGTTGTGTCGCTAGAAGTCCGGTTCTAGTCTTGCAGGTTTGGGATGATATTCCAATAGTGACGCAGATACTACGCTTTGTAAGGCCTATACAGGACATTGATAGACGCTAGAACGCTGTTGTGTAGTCTTTAGGTCAGATGAAGCTTTGTTGATAACACGGCGTTTAGGAGTGGTTTATTGTGTGTTAGTAGACCGGGCCTTTTAAAACTATTGCTGGACAATGTTTAATTCAGGTATGGGGGGGATCTATCGATTTGATTGTGCCTGACAGATGTTGTTTTCGCGGTATCTGTTTTTTCCACCATAAATTTCAAATAATGAAAATGAAAAAAAAAAAATGTTAAAAATTTTCTCAATAAATAAAATAAGTGATTTGTCACAGATTTTGACCTTCTGTGGAGTCAGAAAAGAATAAATTTTTTTGTATCCCAAAAGCTTAATCCATTTCGACAACAATAAGCTATACCATAAGCAAAATAGTAGAAGATTGATAAGAGAAAAGTTGGAAGGATTTTTTTAGAGAGATAAAACTAGAGATGGATGATTTCTCAAACACTAATCATGGGATGAAATGGCTACCAACACCCATCTCCATGTTTGGAGAGGGTTCTATTTATTACCCTTGACGCAATGAGTGGCATAGTGAGGCAGCTTTCTGAACTTGGGTCGAGGTCTCTTGTTCTTTTCTGGGCCTTTGAAGCCCGAAACATGGACAAATTATTTGATATTTTTTTTTTGTCTATCCTCAGCCCGTTGATCAAGTCTAGCCTTTTACAATACAAGACCTAGTTTATCTTTCTTATATGATAACAATTCTTGTTTGTCTTATTATAAGTTAAGGCTAACAATCCCCCCCCCCTCTCCCACCTATCCGTAATGTTGAGGTCTCTTTTCGTCAAATACTCTTGTTCTCACCGATGACGTTAGAAGATATGATCTTTTGATACGTTTATGCTTTGCCTTCTGTGCTTTTGGTAGTGTTCTTGTTTGTAATGGCTTCTGTTCATTCATGCTTTGTGATCTTGATCTTGAGCCTTTATCTTTTTGACTTTAAGTTCTTGAGATCGTTATCTTGCATCATCTCCTTGACCTTGATCATCTGGATGTGACTTTCTTGGACCCAACTTGTTGCTCTTGACCAACTGCTCATACGTATTAATTTCTTGTTTGACATAGTGATTATAAGTTCTAAACAATTCTCCCCATTGATTGCATTACTTTATTTGTACTTTGAGCTCTCTTGGTATAGTAGGGAAGATTAGAATCAACTATCTTGATGTTGATACGATTGACTTTGAAGCCTTGAGATATGAGCATGTGGTTTTTGAATCCGACTTCGATGGAATGAGGCTGCATAAACACGTGTTCTAAACTAAAATAAGACCAGTTAGCAATAAAAGATGAATATGGCTTTCTCATTTCAATTATTGGACTTACCGTTCATTTTAGACTCTCGGTTTTCCCGTTTTATAGTATATATACTATACTATGATCAGGTATATTCGAAGAATCTCCTTGATAGGGTTATTCCAGCGTCAAGAAGCGTAGGATTCTTCTAACATTGATGTATTAGATTCACCATGCTTGCTAGTTCTCATTATCGGAACGTTCAAGCAGACACTACGGTATATTGAGTTGAATCAGATAGTTACATATCTCTTCTGATTAAGTCGCTCATTTTCATTTATGGACCATAAATAGATATCCAGTTATCACGCATACAGCTTGTTCATATTACGAATCTTGCAAGTAACTAACAAGAGCTTGTTTGATGTTGGTCTTAGCTGGATCTTTCCCTCTTCACTGTACATTACTTAAGTATCATCGGAGTTCTGGAAGATCTCAGGATAATGGTAGACTCCTTTGTTACAGCATGTGAAACTTTTATGGCGTTTCAACCAAGTGTTTTTTGGACATTGTGTCCTAAATGCAGGATTTTTATTCTTTGATATCTTCTTGCTCTAGACTCGATTGTGCCACTTTTGGTTTTAGTAATCGGAGGCTGGAGCAGACATGCACCTATTCAATATCAACTAATCTCGGAGGGGTAGATGTTAAATTTAGATAACGTGTGTATCTCCTCTACAATGAAGACAAAGTTGCGTTTTGAGAGAAACCCGAAGGCTGGGAAGGGTTGTGCTTTGCATCAAACTGGGTCCATGGATGTCGGTCATTCAATGACTCAACACATCATCTTTGTGAATTTGATAGATTATGTATTGACACGGTTTCTGTTATAAGGTATAAAGGAGGGCTTCTTCTTTATAACCCTTTATCCGCATTTAATAGTATTTCTTTGTTTCACTTCTTCAACCCCTTTCAAATGCTTACCAAGACGTCATTACTAACACTTGTTGTGATATTGTTCAATGTTAGTCTCAATCGCTTAGTCGGCATTCTTCCACCTATACCGTCTTCTCTCAATCATACCATCAAGGACTGCTATTTCTAACCTTTTGGAGTGTCCCTTGGCGTCAGATCCCTCCGCGGTTCTGGTAGGATCGTAGGACTTATACTAACCTAACACCTTATGACTCTCGGAAAGTCGTGAAATTCATAGGTGTTAGGTTAGAGATCGAACCATAAAACCATTTTCTGACATTCTCTTATTTTGTACTACCCCCCCTACACATGTTGCCTCTGAGATTCGAAATCTTGTTTAGCGCTATGAAAGGAGAAAGAGTTGCACTTAGAGTCTTAAAGAGTCACATTCTTCTATATCATATTTTATCACTTTTCTCCCCTTATTTTAAAAATAATAAACACTTGATGTGAATACAATTGATTATAATTTAACATGATAAAATTCCTCTGGGGAGAAAATTATACCACAATATTGCATGAATTCATTTTCTGATAGCTCCCCTTCAACAGTATATGTGGGATACCAATAATTATTAAAACTTGACATTGGAATGAAAAATTGATATGACACCACAAAATGTTGAAGACGGAGTGAGACTGCCTTAGTGTACTGTGGTATATTAATAATTGACATTATAAGTTCTCCATATTTAATATTCACAGAATGTGTTTGGATACTAAAATTGACTTTATGGATGTTATCCGACACATTAAAAAGCATTGTTTTAAAACAAGGCTCCCTCCCGCTCAAGAAATTGATATTCACATAAAAACTTGGCGCATTTCTACGAACTACAATTTCATGAAAATTATTCGAGGAAGGAGTATTGAACTCACATATTTTAAACAAATACCTACCTTTTTTATGGAAAAATCCTCAAATTATATTTGTAGACAATTTAGATCAATTTAAAGTTCTTTTTGAAAAATTTGTGTTCAACGATTTTAAAAACTGATAGAAGGACTTCTCTTCAATAGTTTTAGAGTAAGCGCACTGAGGCGTACCACTACCCTCTTAACATGCGGGACCGGAGTTATGCCTGAAATGTACATAAGTCATATGATGAAAAAGATTAGATAATGAACATGTTTTGAAAAAATACATTTGAAACTCTCTCGCGACACTTCGAACTTCATTTACTCGCTACGCCGTGTCGATGGTTAATTGCATTCATTTCTAGGTTACAGTAAATAGTATCACTTCCAGAAGGAGGACCATGTCGAGAAGATTCTATTTTGGTATTTTGAAATTTCTGATTTATTATTTTGTTTTTTAGGTTTTATATTTTTCTATTTTCTTTTTGTTGGTTTTAATATTTTGTATTTTCTTTTTCTAAAAATTTTCTTATCTAATCAAAAATAAAGGATATAAAAATATTTACAAATCGAAGTTTCCATTAGCTGTGACAGTAGCTAGAGTTGAAGTGATGAAGTTTGATATTCAGGTTGTTGTTGCGTTTATTTGAGGCATCAGTATTGTGAAGCGAAAGACTTTTAAATCAACTTGATTTCTCCATTCGAAATATTCGTCGACAAAGACTGAATAGCAAATCTAGCTCATTTGACATTGTTACTGTCTCAGCTTGCTTGATGAACTTCTGTTGACATTGTGGTGCGAGGCTGAAGCGTTTTTTTTCAAACGTCATTTTGAGTATTTGAGGTTCGAGGCTGTTGAGTCTGTTATGGTTGAACTGTGTGTTCGATTATAAGCGTGGCATGTTGTGTTACTCAATTTTTGTTGAGGAATGTCTGAGGCCGCGCTGGAATAACGGATTTGTGATGAAACAGACACGTGCGCTCAGGTGTGTAACATTGAGGGATTTGGTAGTTGGAGTTGTGGAGAAGCTGGATGTGTGGATCTCGTGATTCGTGTCATGCTTTGTGTCGCTATGTTCGATACTGTTTCGAATCGCAATAGTATCTTGAGGTGAGAATTCCGCGGATGTGTGTGGAGTAGTATGGTTTCTGAAAGTATGTTCTCAGTTGTTGTTCGCAGCAAGTAGTTTGTACGCTTGAGAATGAAGCGGTGCACCTGTCATGTTGAAGACTTCTTCGTAAGGACGTCTTTGTGACTCTGTTTAGAGTGTGAGTGCATTGGATTAGTCTGATTTGTGTGTACCAGACTCAGTTAACATTCAGCGAGATGGTTTGTGGTTTGTTGCATTGTGCTCTCTTGTATATTAGGGATGATTTACTCATGTATATGAGGAGTCGAAGAACTCGTTGCTGTGACGCTGAAGTAGTTCGCGAATATGTTTCTTTATGCATGTAGTTGTTTTACCTTTACGCTTGTTGGAAGTTGACGTAGAATGTCGGATTTGTGAGAGAAGAAGTTGGTATCCCGTGGTGGTTTCCTATGCTTGATGAGTTCAGACTGCTGAGGGAGATTGGCGGGGTGTCATTTCAGTGTAGAGTTCACAGCGGAGATGAGTTCTGATGGTCAGGTGTGTGAAGGAGCAAAATCAACTCTTGTTATGTGTCGGTAATATTGGTAGTGAATGGCGCTCGCGTTAATGAGGTTTTCTGAGTATGACTCTTTGATGCTAATGGGTATTCGTTAATGTTTTTGGTCTTCTTGGATTGAATTTAGCCGTGAACTTTACTTCACATTACAGGAGTTTTGTTATACAAAACATCATGATTTGCATTAAAAGACACAACTTTTGACATGTTGAAACAAACAAATTGTTTGGAATCTGTGATAAGAACTGAACTTAGACGTGATCTGCTTTGGCACAGCCATTTATCGCACGCCCCCATAATACGCGAGTAACTCTTAGATGCAGGCAATACTCCTCGATGTTTGATTGTTGCATCTTAGGTTTTGGTTTGCTACCAGCAGCAGTGCTTGAAATTCTAGCAGAAGCATCACACTAGTGTTTTGAAGTTCCTATCTCTTTCTTATATCTTTTTCCTAAGCTATCACTTAATCGTGATTTTGAATAACCTTGTCATTTGAACTAAATCTTGGACTGTTCTTAGAATATTCCTAGATGATAATAGATGCAAGTCCAGTGATCAGGGTTTGCGCAAAGGTGAATTCTGGCTTTCGTAGGCAAATATATGTGAGGTGACTGTTTTAACAAATTCTTATTCACACTTCAAACTTGGGTGGCAAACGTTGTTTTGACAATTTTGAGCCCTCCTTAAGATTAAACGCTCATTTCGGTTGTCTAACAATATTGGTTTCTTAGTGATGGTAACACCGGTTTCCCAAGGACCTGATGTTTTATCAAACTTAGTTCTCACACTTTTTCCTTTTAACTTTCCTTAAGTCGTTTTTTAAAAGCCAGTAATGGCTAAACACCTTTTCCTGAATCTGAGCTTTTAATTCAGCAATTAGTGTTGCAAGCAAAGTGTTGTTGTTTGGTAGTCTTTGATCTCGTGCATTTAATAGAATCATTCAAATCTTATGTATTATTGTTGTTTCAACGACCTCATTTCCTTACGTAATGTAGCCACACTATGAGGCTAATTCGATGTTCATTGTTTCAAGTAAATTAATTTCCTTTTCAATCTTTGGCTTTATTACTTGTTTGTTCAAAAATTGACCATGTTGCCCTGATTTTAAAGATTGATTTTGATATTTTAGTTCAAGAGCAATACAATGTGCTTCAATTCTTGAAAAATCTTTTTGAAATTGACGCATATGTCTCTTTGAGAAAATATTTTGCAAGCTCGAGTGATTGTTTTGAGTATTCAGTTGTTGGTTATCAGGCTTGATGAATCAAGCATAGGGACTTTTAACTTCGACAATGTTTCAGGATACTGGTCAACCCTACCTTCATTAATGATTTCAGGTTGCTCAGTATGTTGTTGTCCGATAGCAAAGATATTACATTCAGCAGTCAATTGTACCTCAGCCATTGGCTCTTCGTCATATATGGGTCTGATATCTGCATCATCAGCATCTGTATCATTCCCTGACCTGCTGTTGTCATCTTGCACTGTTGAGTCTGTCCTAATGCTTTCTGTGTCAACCAAATTAGCATCCAATGCTTTACCCGTGATAATTTACTCTTCTTGCGTCTGCATCTGTTACTACCTTTTATTGCACCCTTCTTTCTTACCGTCTATGATGACGTCGTTCTTTCTGCAACGGACTTGTCTAACCTTACCCAGGTGTTGGAGTGTGTATCTATGAAGTGTTGAAACTCGATTCCCAGTGTATTCAACTATGTTCGATTATGTCATGTTGACTGTCATAACTCTAATTTAAACTTTGAATCGATGAACTTTTGGAACTGGTTGTTTACCACCAAAAAAGCTGTCATGGATCTTTTCTTGAATTCATCTTTGTCAGTTTGCTCTTTGTAGTTGATCTACGTTGAGGCGCATTGTTCTTGTGGAAAGTTCAAGATTGACCAAAGAGTGTCATGAATGTCGGATTTGATCATGTTCGATGCGAGTGCCTTTTAAGTCATCTTTTGAAAGAACTTGAAGGTGTGAATGAAGAGATCGAAAATATGCCATGCATCTTTCTTTTGCTTTTGACATCTTGTATTTGATTGCATGAACATCTTGTGTTTCAGAATTCAAGCTGCATTCCTGCTGTGCTGATTTGTTTTGTGACCTGAAGTCTCTTGTTAACTTACTAGTTCCTTTCATTCTGTGTGTGCTCTCTTAGAACAAGGGTTTTGTTTGACAAACATAATTCAAACTTTCAATGAATTCAGAATTCACTGCTTGTGTTTGATGGTGAATGATCTTCTTGTGTCTCGCGATACTGAAATCGTGTTCAATTCTTGCTTTCTCACATGACGCGCTCATAATGATAAAAAGTCCGTTGTTACTGAATTTGACAGGATAAGATTTATTTATCTACAGCAGTGTATATTTTTTATCTGAGAATGGTAGTCTATGGTAAGATCATGTGCTTATGAAGGGGATTGGAGCTATTGTATTTGTTATTTCCGCATTTTCGCTTCGCTTACTGAATTTTGCTTGAAGTAGAGATGTCATTGTTTTCAAGAACTTTGTTCTGAGATTAAGGTCATTATGGTATGTTGTGGGTTTAGTGCAAAATCAGTCCTAGATAAGTTGTATCTTTAGTAGAGGATTGTTGTTACTAGGTAAATCCAAAGTCTTGGAGAGATCACGTTCTCTTGAAGGATTAAGGAAGCATTACGTCCCATAGTTTTGTAAGAAGTTTTTGAGGAGAAAATGTGAATTTAGAGACCATAGATTTCTTTAGACTGTGCCATGTCATCTACTTCTCTTGAATAGTTGTGTCTTACTCTTGAATTTATGATAAATTTATACACGAATAGAATTATCTCTTGTCTGTCACTTTGCTGAGACTCACTTAATGTTGAGTTTGCGCTTAAATTGGTAAGTGGTATTTGACATGTGTGATGTTGTGAATGGATATGGATTTAGCGTAGTTGTAAATGTGAGATTGATGTTGTTGTGGATTGAAATGTTTCTTATTACAGTGTTGCAGTCGATTTGGTGATGTGGTTTCTAAATTCGCCATTTATTGATTTTAAAGATTAAGTTACTAAGTAGTGAATAATTAATTCGACATATTTTTTGAGGTTATCGCTATTCGCAGGGTTGAGTAGTTTTTAGATCTCAAAGAGATTGCTCACTCTTATAGAAGAACGTTGCCTGTAGATTATAGATAACAAACTCACAAAAAGTTGTAGAGATGTGAGATAAAACGTTGTTATATATATTGAAGTGGGATTATTTTGTACATAATTCCGTCTGGCGTGAAAGTTTAATGAGCTATAAATGATGAAACGGTGCCAAAACTTATAGCTTGAAATGATTAAGGTTGATCAAAATTCGCTTAACATTCTGTGTTTTCATAAGCTTATCTCGCGCGGTGTCAATTTTTCACTTATACGTATTATAGGGCTAGAGATTTTGAATTATAAACGCTAAGTAAGAAGAAAAAAAAATTGAAAACAAGATATAAAATTGAAAATGTTTAAAAAAAATGAAAGGGTTGAATTAGAAAAATGTTTTGTTTTCCGACGCTATAGAGAGTTTATATAGAGGTAAGCTAAATGGTTTCGTTATATTATATAAGGGTGATAATGAGTTGAAAGATGAAAGTAATTATAGAGAGAGATGTTTAAATAAAGGGTTAGAAATAAGTGTAAAATTTATCGAAAATTGTGTAATATCAATATTAATTATAAAAACTTGCGTCTATTGGCACGTGTTTTTATGTTTGTTTTTTTCGTTTTCTTGACTCTTGCTTCTGTCTATGTTTGTTGGTATAATTTTAGTATAACGAAGTCTTAGATATCTTTCGCTATGCTGTTTGTTTTTGTGTCACTATTCGCCTTCCCTCATCGTTGTTGGTTTCTTTTGTTAGAAAAGTAGGCTCTGTTGAGAGGAGATATTTCTACATATTTTCATGGTGAGCAGAAGAATAGGGTAGTAACTGAATATATGCTAAAAAAATTAAAAGACACACGTGAATGACTTTGTTTGTTTAATATTGTTTTAAATATTCTTTGTAGTTTATGTTTCTCGCAGTTATTTGTACCATCCTTTTATGATTTTCTAGTTATAGTGCGTTCTAGCTTATTTTTTTTACGAACCGCTTTATGTTAGAGTATTCATATAAGATATATTGCTTATTCTTTTAGCTCGCTTCATTTAGCTTTTGGAATTAGATTATTTATATTTATTAATCTGCTGTAACTCTTTTTTCCTCGCCAGTCTTTTTATTATAGATTAATAGACAAATTGTTGTTTTTCGCATAGTTTAAGAGGAGATGTTGCATATTGTTTCAGATATTTTTTTTTCTCTTACTTTATAGTTGCTTTGTCTAGTTCTTAGATTTTTACGCTCCGCTGTAGTTTGGGGTAGAAAGATTACATACGTCGCGACTTTGCTCCATATTTAGACATTTTAATTTGATCAATACGTTAATTCATTTCAAGTAAAAGGTCTTGTGCACCTAGCTTACATCATTTAAGTCTCTCAATTCTTCTTCGCAACGAGTTTTGTTTCAAATTCTTCTAATGGTTTAACAAATCTCCGATATTTCTCGAATTACAGTTTATTGGTCTTTGTTTATCTTCGCTGGTTATCTTATTTTGTATTTGGTGAGAATTATTACATCGCTTTTGCAGCTCGAGAATATTATACGGTGATTTCTCGGTTTATAATTCAGAAGATTTGTAGAATTCCAACGTTCGTGCAAGACATTATAGTTTACGAACTGGTTTTCGCATATTATACACTGCATGACGCTACAATATACAGATACGTTTGGACTCTGAGACCTCTCTTAAAGATTTATCGCTCTGAGTCATATTGTCAATCATCTATATCTGCTAATGATGCTCGCTCAAGATATACGCCGAATGACCAATTTGCTCAAACTGAGGGCTCAAAACGCATTAAAAGTGTTCTTCAGAATGTCTACAGTTTCTTACGTTTCTTGTTTGTGTTTAATTTTCTGAATCAATTCATAGTGGATTGACAATATGTTCAAGAAGTAGGATTGACTCCTGTTGCACAAGCTCTTAGAAGAGGAAATCAAAGTCTTCTATGATATAATTTTTTTCTTAGAGAAACTTTACAAGACTGTTGGCTACCGATCGCCTATCGCTTCCGCAAGAGAAGAACGTGTTCGTCTTCTCAAGATTGGTATTTATCTAAGAGAATCACTTCATACTAGAATTGGAGGTATGCATCTTTTCTAGGCTGTAATTTGACACAATACTTCTGTGCACTCATAATTCAGGAAACAATGTTTTGAAAATGATGCTTGTGCTCACATTTCGAAAATTCGTAAGAGCTGTATGCTCGTGAAAATATTCAGAAGATACAAATCTGCGCAATCCTTCAATGTAGATGCAATGAGTTAGTACCATTGTATTCATGTTCGAGAAAATACATGTTGAGATGAATTCATTCATTCACAACGGATTTTACATATTTGGTTGTTATTGAAACAAAAGACGTTGATGCAGACATAAGAAGAAATATTCACATCATACGCATCAAAGCAGTGAATTACTGATTCAATTGTAATGGTGATTATGTTTTGTTCAAAATAACAGAAAAAATCTACTGTGTTCTAAGAAAGAAGACAGAGTGTAATCTTTCTAAGATGAATGCGCGCCATTCAGCATGAATCTCAGCCAAGAGGAATGCAGCTTGAAATTTCTTGATAACACGCAATGATGTTTCATGCATTCTCAACGATATCATGATGGTTCAAAAGCATAACGAAAGTGTATGAATGGCACGCATTTTGGCGTTCTCTTATTCGCACGCACCTTTCAGAAGTTCCTTTTCAATATAGATGTACTTAAAAGGCTCGCACTATGCATCGTAGACAATGGAGATGTCACACGAGTTTTTAGTGTACTCAGCTCTGTTGTTTTGTGGTATGTGACTCAGAAAATATTAGATACGCTTTTCCAAGACATGTAACTCGAAATGCTATTCCTACAACAGAAATATTATATTTATACTAGAGATCATACTACCAAAAGCAAATTGACAAGCATGATATTTTCAAGTAAGGATGGTTCCTATGTGACATTGCTTTTTTTTGGGTGAGGTATTCAACTCAGTTTCCTCTAAAGTTCAATCGATTCATAAATGTTTATAAATATGGTAGTATGACAGTCAAGAGATGACAGTAAATCGTTATTTGTTGGAATTCACGCTGGAATCGAGGTTCAAAACACTTCAAAGAGTAGCATAGACTACTCCGCTGATAACAGCGGACTGACTGAGGTATATGGTTAAGAAGAGTCTATCTCGTTGCTGAATAAGTAAGCACGTACATTCTAAGACAGAGACGGTATGATAAAGAAGGGTGAATATAATAGTATCCAGATGCTAGTGCGCAATCGAGAGTAAGATTTATGACGGGGGTATAAGCGAAAAATTGGATAGACTAAATTTGCTTGATCCTACATAGAAAGCATTTAGGACTCAGACTATACATACGCAGCTGCAAATGATGTCAATCGAGCAGGAGGATGCGCATTGTGGGACGAGTATTGTCAGAGATGACTACTGTATGATATTTGTGCTCTCAGAATAGATGAGACCCACCTATTTATGACAAAGAGCCATTTGGCCTGAGACTGAGTAACAATAATTTGATGCTGCCGGGAGTGTATTATCTTTGCTATTCGGTACGCAACATATCAGATAGATGAGAAAACCTGAAACTCATTAATGAAGGTAGGGTTTTGACCTATTGTATCCTGAGTACATGTCAAGTTATTAAAGTCTATGCTTGTATTCATTCACCTGATAAATTCAGACAACATGATAACTTCTCTAAATACATCGCGCGCATCGAGTCTGATTAAAAATGATTGTTTGTCTCTAAGAGGTCCAGGTTTGACTCAGAGATTGTCTCAAAAGATTTTTATCAGATTGAAGAATTCGGAAGCACATTGCATTGCGTTCTCGAACTTAAAATAATCAAAATCATCTTTATATAATTCAGTTGAGGCTATATAGACATGGTCTCAAATTTTGAAACAAACAAGTAATAAAGCCAATGGAATTGAACAAGGAGAAATCTTAATGTACTTGAGATACATGTGATTATGAACATCGTATTAGAAAATCAATTACGTAGTCTGGCTATCAGTATACGATAAGGTAAAGAATGAAGGTCTTTGAATACTGGCTCGTATTACAAGATTTTGATATGAATTCTATTAAAACTTCCAGCGATCTATGTATACGCAAAACGAATACAACATCGCTGGTGCTTGACTAGTTAATAAGGTGATATTTATTAGAATAATGCCTCAGATTTCAGGAGAAAGGTGTTTTTAGACAATTACTGCTGTTTAAAAAACGAAGCTTTAAGGAAGGTTAAAAGGAAATAGCTTTGTATAGATGACTAAGTTCATTGATAGAATAACATTAAGTTCTTTGGGTAAGGAAAAAACACGGGTAAAGGCTACCAATTCTATAAGACATTACCTAACAAATCAGTTTGTTAGACCAATTATTTTTCCTTGTGTTGCGTTTTAAATCTGAAAGGGTCTCAAGAATGTCATAAAAAGCACCAGGATTTTGTACTCCTCCTCCAAGTGTTTTGTTTATTCTTATTTTTTGTGAATATGAATTTAGTTAAAAACTTCGTCACTCGAACATTATTTTGCCTATAGAAAAAGAACAGATATACTCTCTACCGCGTGGCCATAAAATCATCGAGTATCACGGTGATGTCTATCCATCTAGGAATAGTTTCTAACGAACACTGCCAAGAGATTTAGTTCAAATGACCATGGTTCATATCACTATCTAATGAAGCTAGGAAAAAAAGATTATAAGAAAGAGATAGGAATCTCAAAAGACTTGTAGTTTATATTTGTAGATCTGCGCCTATTCTTGCTTAGATTTCGCAAAAAGCCACTGCTAGTATGGTAGCTCAACCTAGAATCTTATGAGCAGATCTGACATCAGAATTCTTGAGGAGTTTGCCTGTTGCTAAGATTACTCGACGTTAGTCGTTAATGGCGTTTATGTATTGCTTCCGCCTCAAAGGTCAGATCACTCTATAGAGTTATCAGTTATTTCTCAGATTCCAAACGATTTGTTGGTTTCATACATTGTCTGCATAAGTGTGTTTCTTTTATATGCCTCGCATATTATAAATCAAATGTGGTTGGGTATAACATAGAAAAAGTCTCTTTGAAGGCATTGTAAATGGATGTAGCGTTCAAGTGCTTGCTCTATAGATTCAAATCCTAGTGAAAGACTCAGAAGAGCGCTCTAGTAAACTCATTATTCTTCTTCGCTTTTGTCGTGATTGGATTGTCAAATTGAATTACTTCTATATCAGGGGATAGTAGAAATGCGTTCGGTAGGCATAATCTTTCCGGACATTAGCGTTTCTCCTAATATGACATCGCTGTGTATGAGAAAACATCTTCCTTAGATCTGTCTTAGGTGAGAAACCACCTAAGGGCTAGACTTTTCAAAATCTGTTGGTCTTAGGTGGAGTTCATAAGGAAAGTTGATTACGACTCTTGCACAAGCAAGGTTGTGAAGTGGACTCATCACACATGGATTCTCAAACGTAGAATATTCCCATAATAATCAAGACGAAGCAAACAAACTTTCGGGATTGTAAGTGACATGGTTACATCGCGCAATCAATGTTTCCTAGTAATAGGAACAAAGTCTTGATTTAAAGATTGCAGGTACGCTTATGTACCATTGTAATCCACAATGGAATAAATCTTCATGAGTTTCTGGGATTGATGTAAATAAGAAGCTTTAGGGCCTATTCTCTCAGACCATATGTCTACAACGTGAGATTCACAGTTTGATGATTACAGAAAGATGACGATCTGTTTCATATCTTCAGTTTCTAGCCACTCTTCAATCTTTTTAGGTCATAATGATCGTCCCCTGTTCAGAACATCAAGTATCCACGGCCTCGAAGGTACTCTAATAGTTCAAAATGTAGTCTTGATTTACAAACAGTATAAAGCCTCGAACCTCAATGTCAAATGAAGTTTGTAAAACAAATCTGGTTATTCGAAGCCTTCGCACCACTGTGGTCAAGCAACAGTTCATCAAGCAGCTTGAGACAGTAGCAATGTCAAAATGAGCTGGAATTTGCTATTCAGTCCTTTGTTCGGCACGAATTTTTCAATGGAGAAATCAAGTTGTTTTAAAAGTCTTTCTAGTGTCAACTTACTACTGTATTGCTATCATAAATTCAACTACCGTCGCGCTCGACTACGCACCGCAACCTTTATTTCGCTAATCCTTCATCCACTTCAACTCTAGCTTCACTGGTTCATCTGCTTCATGGAATATCTCTTTTTCTCGATTTTGTAAATATTGTGTTTCATAAATCTCTTTTATTTTTGATTTATATAAATAAATTTTTGAAAAAGGAAGACATCAAGAAAGCTTCTAATACCTTTGATATTAGTAGAGGGTGTAAGTGTTTGAGATTACGTTGATTTTTGCTTTGTCGACTTCAAGTCCTGCGCCAGACACCTTGTGTCCAAGCACAATTCCTTCTTTGACCATGAAGTGGCATTTTTCCTAATTAAGGACAAGATGATCATCTTTACAACGTTGGAACATTTATCAAGGTTATTTAGGCATTTATCGAAAGAGTTTCCAAAGACAGAGAAATCGTCCATGAATACTTTGACTAATTCTTCAATCATGTCATGAAAGATTGCCAGCATGCACCTTTGAAATGTAGATGGAGCATTACATAATCCGAAAGGCATTCGCCTATAAGCGTATGTACCGAAGGGACATGTAAATGTTGTTTTTTCTTGGTCCATATGATCGATAGGAATTTGGAAATATCCGGAAAAACCATCTAGGAAACAGAAATATTTATTTCCTGCGAGTCTTTCCAACATTTGATCCATAAACGGCAAAGGAAAATAATCTTTTGCAGTTGCTTCATTGAGTTTACGATATTCAATGCATACTCGTCAACCCGTAACAATTCTTGTTGGGACAAGTTCATCATTTTCGTTTGTGACTACTGTAATACCGCATTTCTTTGGTACACAGTGAATAGGACTAACCCAAGGACCATCGGCAATTGGATAAATAATAATGGTATCCAAGAGTTTCACGATTTCTTTCTTAACAACTTTTTGCATGTTTGGATTTAACCTTCTATGTTTTTAGACAACTGGTTTTTTGTCATCTAGAAGTTATATCTTGGACAGAATGATGGGTAGATACCAGGAATGTTTGTTGTTTTCCAAGAAAATGCTTCTTTATGTTTTTTAAGGACAGATACAAGTTTGCTTTTGTTTTAAGCAGAGAGTTGATATGATATGATTACAGGAAGAAAAGAGAGTTCTTCTAAAAATACATATTCCAAGTTATCAGGAAGAGGTTTGAGTTCGAGATCCGTAAGAGGTTCTTTAAGAGATGTCTTGATTTTATAATATGTGTTGATGGTGATTTTCTCTGTTAGCCTTAATATATGTCGACTTATACGGAATTACAATAGTTTAGTTAAAGCGTGACACGTAGGGACTAATAATGACTAGTTAAGATAGTTATGTGTCACTGGGACTATAAATACCCCCTCCATACTTCCATGGAGGGGTGAGGATTCATTGTGTAACATTTTATAAGAAGTGTGTGTGTGTGTTTTCTCTCTTTTAATCATACACACATCTTCTCTTTTCTCTCTATCAATCTAATATGGCATCTTACTTGTTTAATCCTCCTCGACCTCCGGATCATCTCTAGTTAGTGTATCTTATTGTTGACAAGTGGTATCAAGAGCTAACCGGGGGTGTTTTGTATTAGTGTTTGTTGTTACGTGGCTGTTACAACTTATCTAAGCTTATTTCAGCTTATTTTCGTGGGCTTATTTTCTGAAAAAACCACGAATAGTTTTTTTAGTGTTAATGTGTGCATCAGTCTTATATCAGTCCATTGGTTTTTACCTTTTGATAGTTTTTGTGGTACTTTTATTGTCCAAAACTTATCCAACAAGCATATTTGGTTACAACTTATTTTAAGCTTATGTCGAGGGCTTATTTCCTAGAAAAGTACCCACTGTTTGATGACTGCTTATTATATGCTTATGTTTCGTGTGTCAAACTGGTCTTAGGACTTATTTGATGCTAATCTGCTTATTTTGGAAGCATATTTCTGGTTTAAGAGTTCTTCATAGAGGTTTGGCAAAAAGAAAAAAAACCAGATCTAAAATTTTAGGTAATAAGGACAAAAGGTATGACAGCGGTTTGCCGTGGCGGTTTGTAACAGGTGTGGCGGTTTATTACTTTTTCCTGGTCAATCTAAAAGAAACTCTGTCCGATTTAAAAGTCGACGGCGGTTTGATGGCAGGGTTTGGTCACAGCGGTTTGACTATGGTGGTAGAGGTTGGGTTAAACCACCACCATAGCTGTTTAACCACGGCGGTTTAGTAACCTCAAACCAAACCGAGTCAACTCGGTATTTACCGATTTGACCTGAGTCAACTCTGATGAGTCGGTCAAATTCATCGAAAGAAAAAGATAATGAAGTGACAGACTCTAAACATAAAACTAAACCCATCCATTTCAATATACAACAACCTTAACAACCTCAATAACATCATTTTCATCAACAACCAACAACATCATCACATTATAACCAACAAATCTAGCTAATCCTATATTCCATTCGTCACATTTCAAACCCATACATCCATCTAACCAATCTCCATCTTCACAATCAACAAGACTCAAACGACAACTAAACAACTAATATGATCTCAGAGTTATTCTTTTATGTAATAACAAATTATGTCACGACCTTCAAGAGATCAAGCACACAAAATCGAAACTCATCATTGATCTTTGTTATTTGAATATAAAGATATTTTTATAACAACATATGTTATAAACCATTCTTTGTTTCGTCCAAACACTCAAAAATAAAGAAAACCTACCCGAGACCATTTGTATGATCTTGAAGACATGTCTTTAAAGATTGGTCTTGTATGATTAGAAGCTATATGGGTGATATAGTTCTGTTTGAGATTGGGTTTCAGAAAGAGTATGTTCGCATGATTAGGAAAGATGAGGAAGATATTTGTTATCTACTAATTTTTTTTGGGAGAGATATGTTGTGACTGCGTATCATTTGAGATTAGGTTTAGGGTTAATTGTGAAATAAATTAGGGATTGTGATCTCTTATATCATAATCTCCTATGGGCCTGGTGTTGAATTAGATCAGGGTTATGCTAGTCGGAGTGGGCCAAGATTACTCAATAGTAGACCGGGGCATTTGTTTTAAGTTAGGTTATAATTCTTAAATAGGATTTGGGCTACTAAAATGGTTTAAGTTGGTGTTGGGCTATGTTATAATGTTGGGCAGCAGGTTATAACATGATATTGGGCTGTAATTTTTATTTCTTAGGCTGGAATTATTTTATATCCGAAAATTACATAGTAATTGGCTAGCATTAAGTCGGGTATAAATCATAACAAGTTGAACTAGATGATGTTTATTCGTTCATGACAATTCAAAACAACATTTGTCCTAGTTTCACTACATTAAACACGAACAACAACACAACAAACACAATACATTACACTAAAAACAATCCGAATAAATTTTACTAAAACGACAAACGGCTAAGGATTCGGATTACGATGAGAAGTGATCATGGAATTGATTTGGTATCCCTTATTTGAGATTGAAGTTGGTTTCACAAAGGCGTCTACTTATTTCATCATCGAGACTTCCTTCTATTTTCTACCCCTTTTCTTTAAACCCACTCTATCGATTGATGACTTGCTTGAACGTATAACGCTTATGATTGAGACTTGAATTATCTAGTTCCAGTGGTCGGGGTGGTTGGTTGAAGACCTAGATAACTATCACTTAAAGGAGTTACATTGTAGTACTCAGTGTCACACGCAGATGTCGATGCGGATAGTTTCAAGAGGTGTTGTACTTCGTATACTTTTGATGGCGGGTATAGAGTACTTATAGATTTAATCTTGCACCATTCTTCAGTCAACAACAGTGCAAGCTTAAGTAACAAATTTGGGGGACTTTACTTAATTTTCAAGTTTGGTATATCGGATTTACTTCAACATGTGGTCACAACAATAGCCGACAGAATACAAGGTTGGTATGTTAGCCAAAGAGATTAAAGGTTGAGATGTAATCAGCAAATCTTACGGGATATTATTGTGCTATTCCAAGACAATGGTACTTCAAAGTCTAAGAAAAATGTTCAAAGTTCTTCAATGACACTCATATACAAGACCTTGATTATACCAAGTTTTCTTGATTCTTGCTTCATCTCCTACTACAGTTTGTGAAGTCAAGAGGGTAATGGTTCGTTTGGATCTCAAGATTTGTGCTTACGACATGAACTTCTCATGTATATGTGCGTACACAACAATGATGCTTTCGAGAGTTCAAAGCCATCATAGGGGAAAATGTGTACTTTGGTTACCATGTCAACTTCCAGGGGGAAGTAGTGTATACTACTTTACTTAGTATCATACGTGAGAAGAATTGTTGTTGATTTCTCGCATGTACCCTAGAACGAATATTCACCAAGCCCTAATGACAAGAAGCAGCGGTATTTGGAGTGGGGTTTCTTCTATAAAATTCTGTTGTGCACTTTAATGACAATAGAAGACTGTTCGAGCTACATCAATGTTTCAGAATCTGCTCAAGATAGGGATGTTGGTTTGGGGGGAAGCTGATTCAAAAACTTCGCCAAAAAAGAGTCTATGAAGAAAGCTTTTCAAGACATGCTGCATGGATTAGGGGAAGTTAATCTAACTCATGCATACTATAATGGTTCCAGAACAAGTAAAGACACTGAAGATCCAAGCTGGAGTACAAGTTTCAAGACCAGGAGAATTCAAAAGACATCTTCAGCTTTGGAAGACTTTATTTGTGTTGTATTTGTACTTGATAGGAACATTGTAAGTAATTCCGTATGTCCACATATTGGGGGAAGATTGTTAGCCTTAAAATAATGTCGACTTATACGAAATTACAATAGTTTAGTTTAAGCGTGACACGTAGGGACTAATAATGACTAGTTAAGATAGTTATGTGTCACTAGTTATATAAATACCCCCTCCATACTTCCATGGAGGGGTGAGGATTCATTGTGTAACATTTCATAAGAAGTGTGTGTGTATTTTCTCTCTTTCAAGCATACACGTGTCTTCCCTTTTCTCTCTATCAATCTAATATGGCATCTTACTTGTTTAATCCTCCCCGGCCTCTGGATCATCTCTATTTAGTGTATCTTATTGTTAACATTCTCAAATTCTGGTTTTTCTTCATCGGAATCAAAGTCAGTTTTCATTTGCAGCCATTGCTATGAATTTATTGAATTCAGAAAATATTTCTTCTTCGAGAATGGTTCTTTGATGGAATGGAGGATTTTGCTTCCTTCGTCTAGAAGAGCATCGACTTCTTCTTCTAAGATTTCATCGATAACATCGATACTGAAACATGTATCATCGTTTGAATAAGAGTGTTTAATGGCAGAGTCGATATTAAAGATCATGCGTTCATTCCCAACTCCAAGATTGAGTTGTTTCTGTTTTAATCGAATCACTGCATCAGCAGTGTGAAGAAAGGGTCGTCCCAAGATGAGAGGAACTTTGCTATCTTCTCCCATTTTGAGAATAACGAAATCAGCAGGGAAGATGAATTTACCAACTTCAACGAGCATATTTTTAGCTATTCTAATAGGGTATTGGAATGATCGTTCGGTTAATCTTACACTTATTTTGGTAGGTTTGAGAGTTTCGAGAGATAGTTTTGCATATAAGGAATACGGCATAAGGTTAATGCTAGCACCAAGGTCAGCTAAAGAATTACAAGAGAAAGTGTTATTGAAGTTGCACGGAATAAGGAAACTTCCAGGGTCTCCAAGTTTAGGTGGAACTTTGTTTTAAAGAATGGCAAAACTTTCATCGCTCTATAAAGTGACAGAAATTTGTTTGATTTTGTGTTTGTTGCTTATAAGTTCTTTGAGAAATTTGCCATAGTTAGGCATTCCAGCTAAGACGTCGACAAGAGGTACGTTGATTCGGACGGCTCGGATTATGTCGAGGAATTTTCCGTATTGGGCTTCTATTTTTTATTTCCTTAGGCTTTGAGGATATAAGATTTTTGGTTTGTATGGTTTCGGTAATGGTGTTTCTTTGACTAGTTTTGGATCTTTAAGTTTAGGCTGAGGTGTAGGTTCATCGTCTTCCTCATCGCTATCAAAGTTGATAGGGGTTTTAAAATTGTTTTGTTGATCATTTGGTTTAACTGGTGGATCATAGGATTTACCACTTCTTGTGAATACAATATTAACATGCTCATTATGAGATTGCGGTGGTTGGTAGGCTTTGGAGTTGTTTCCTCGTGGGTTTAGCTTAGTGTTGGCACGTACGAGATCCGAAGGTCGACCAGATTTCCTAGTCAGCGAGTCTGTTGAACTTAGTTTCACAAAGGTTTTGGATTGTGTGGGAAGCCTTGATGATTTTTTGGCCTACTGTTTATGAGTTGAGTTTGAGGTCCATGAAATGTACTAAGACAAAAGGTTGGTTGAATAAATGAATTCATGAAATCGTTGAATTGTATTTGAAGATATCAAGATTTAACATCGGTGTTAGATCGCTATTTATTTCGTTGTAATTATCCGTTCGCTTAAACGCCAATATCGCGATTTGAGTATTTGGTCGCGTTAATTCAATGTAAAACGAGTCATACGAAAGTTTTGCATGAATTTAGCCTCTTATTCATGATACAAAGGCATGTCATCTTCGTCAAGATCGGGTGTTGGTTGTATTTTGCAACGAAATGGAGTTCTTTGTACTAAGCACCCATTTTTATGTTCATGACATCCATAACGCGGACATAATTTTGTCAGTGACGAAGTTACTGCTAACCTTTAGCGATGACAGCACGGTTTTCTTAAGAATGAATTTGGTTTTTTTGATTTTTAGCCCAGTCCGAGCTTGAGTAGGATTTATCTTCGAGAAACTGATAAGCTTGATTTGTGTTTATAGAGGAAAATACCACCAGCTGCGCATTTAGTAACTTCGTGGTTATTTCGTCGAACCGTGGTAAAAGATTTTGAATAATATTGCCTTTGGACAGATTATGACCATAGGCCTTTCTAGTAGCATTTCTTTTCATACGAACACGCATTCGGTTAAAGATTCATTTCATGTTGGGAAAAGGCTCGGGATTTCTTTGAGGAGTCAATCAAAAGACTGGAGGAAAGAATCGGACTAAATGAAAGCGGTTCGATAGTTCATCCAACCACACGTTTCGATAGTTTCCTCTTGTTTGATTTCGGTCCAACCCATGTTTTTTGCTTTTCCTCTAGTAAGTGATTATGGGACACATCATTAGGCGGAACAGCTTCATTCTCGTATCCTGTATTTAAACAGATCGCAGATGTCCGAGGAATTTACTAATGTGAATTTGTGAGGATCGGTTTTGGTATCTACCATCAAAATTGGTTTCTTTTGACGATAGTTAAGTGGTACCTTTTAATAGAAAATTCGTTACAGTTTCAGGAATAGTGATTGCGGAACATTGAGTCGGAGCGACAACACGGTCGGCAGACCACATGGGTTCCTCATCCATTGGATAGAGATTTTGAAAGGTAATGAAAAAGTAACGGAAGTAATTTATGTCGAGAATTGGCGGATAGACAACTCTCGGGTGTTGAGGTGAGTTATTTCTTTGATCGAATGGAAATCTTATGTTTCGTCGACGAAGTCTTTGATTCAGAGTACGTTCAGGTTCAGGTAACGGTTCAACAAGTTCAGAATTGGAAGCATGTGTATGCATCTAAAGGAAAATTTGTTTGGTTCAGTTTGCCAGAAAACTGTACGACGATTTTTTTTTGAAAAAGAGAGGGAGTTACAATAATTTTCTAGAGTTGATTACAGAACAACTTAAAAATCCCCGGCAACGGCGCCAAAAATTTTGATGTGTTTCAAAAGCTTTAAATTTATAATGACTGAAAATACTAATTTTATTATAGGGAAACACACGGGTAAAAGTATAACCCACGTATGCAGTATAATCTTTTTTAGGTAAGACCAGGTCGTCCACAGGGATTTGAGTAGTGTTCAAATAATCAGAAGAAAAATAGACTTTAACAATTTTGAAAATAACTTTTGTTTTACCCAGTGATAATAAGGATGACTACTCCGATAGTTGAGAATAATTTATAAGTAGTGGTAATGATTAAGACCTCAAAGATGGAACCTTAACTTATAAAAAGGATTTCTCGTCAGAAAACGTTTTCAAAAATTAACTTAATTAACTTAAGACTTATATTTAGTTGACTAAACCAAATGTGTCACTCAAATGATCCAATTACTTATTATATCAAAGCTTATTTTGTTTATCAATTTACAAAAGTGGATTTCTCGACACAGACGATAAAGATCATAGAAAAATCTTTAAAACCATATAGAACATAACGGGTCTTTTGACCTATACCGATACGATTATATAATCTAAGTTGATAACAAAACCGACAAGATAAGACATAATAGGGTTGCAACATAAGCTTGAGATTAATGAGATCATGATCATACCAAACACTTATTTATTATCATAACTTCACCGAGCAGTCATGAGAGAATTAGCCTCTCATGGCTATGTAGTTCATAACATAACTTGATTCAACAAGAAACTTCATTATTTCAATAAACTAAGATGATATTCTTCTTCGTTCTTGGTTGTTTGATCTTGAATCTTGGTATGTGTTTAATTACACATACCTTTGGCCACTAAAAACGGACTTAATTGACCAAAAACGTACCAAAAATACATTGTATTTGTATGTTTTGCATTTGTATTATGCAGGTAATGGATATCCAAGAAAAGGACAAAAATCGAAGCCAAAACGACAAAACCAAGCACGAGAACGGAAAGACCGTGAGAAGTCAAAAAGACCAAGTCAAAGTCAACAAAAAAAGTCAAAGTCAAAGTCAACCCCGGGAAGTGGCATTGGAAAAAGCATCGAAAACCGAACCTGAAAACCTAAATTGCCAAAAGTGGGCCCACCCGTACCCACCTAGTGGGCCCGGGTCAGTCCACTTACTTACTAAATCCTTATAACCTTATTCCTTTTAAGTACAAAAGCCCAATCCATTTATGCCCAAACAAAAAGGCCCAACACCCTTTATAACACCCCTCCTGTTACCCGTTACCTTTTAAACCTTACCCCGTTAGTCCTTTAAGAACTAATGGTGCAAACACAAATATAACTAAAATGGCCAAATTTGCAAACCTAAAGGACGATGGATGCAATGCACTTATACACCTTGAGGGGCTTGTTTTGCCCATTTCCCAAACCTTCAAAAGGGGAGCGAACAACTGTACATCTCTTTTGGTTGCCCTGTCTCCACTACCCGCCAAAATAACAGACCAACATTGTTCCCCTTTCTTCTCCCCCTTGTCGACCAACCTTATCCCTTCTTTTATTGCCACCTTGGCAATCCCTTGCATTTCTATTCGTCGAGGAATCAAGACAAAAAGATGAAGGGCTATGATTACAAGACTTGGACACTACTCAAATTCAATGCCAGGATGAGTTTTTAAAGACTCTCACACAACAAACACACCTGCAAGAGCTCTCACAAAGAAAGCACACTCCTAGAATCTTCTTTTGATTAGTATAAATAGGCTCATTTGTAAGCCTTTGGGCAACTTAGCTTTTTAGTTTTCAGCTTATAATTTAAGTTTTTTTAGCTTATTGTAATGTTTTCTTAAAAGCCTTGTAATGATTTTAAGTTTAATGAAAGATTGAAGTTTTTATGTTTTACCCCGTTTTTAAGTTAAAGTGTTTGATGATTTAAAACTGTTTTATAAGCTCACAAAAGCTCTTTTTATAACATTCTTAAGCTGTTACTTAAGTCTTACAAAACTCTTTCATAGTTTGTAAGGTTTAAGTTTATTTTACCAAAAATCACTCAAAAAGCTTTTTGGATGATAAGCCGGATTTGGATGGGCTTATGGACACTACTAGCTTATCTTTGATAAGCTAGAGCTTGTAGAATAGCTCTAAGAGCACTTGTTTGCCCTGTTTAAGCAAGGGCCTTTGTAAGTTTCCATTTTTCCATTTTTAGCTTATTTACTATTCAACTGCTTATTTGTGCTTAATGTCTGCTTATATTTGCTTATTCATGTTTGCTTATGATGTTTAATGCTTATTATGCTTGTTTTATAGTTTAGAAATCATTTGTTTGAGTTTCCTTATAAACTGTCTTAAATAGTTTAAAGTATTGCATAATCTGTTTTAGCTTATTTGAGTGCTTATTTGTTATTGAGATATGCTTAATATTGATAATATAGCTTATTTAACATCTGGTCTTGGTAATTTGTGGCTTAAATCATTCTAAATCAAGTTTTAAAAAGGATTAATAAACTTAAAGGGTGTTTGGTTTAACTGATTTTGAAGGCCAAAATGGGTCAAAAAGAGATATGTCTTTTGGGTCAGTTTAGTTTAGCTTAGATTAGTCCTAAGATTCAGTTTGTTTAAGTTTTTAAGTAGTAAATCTCATTTTTAAGGTCTTAAGAGTTTGTTGTTTGAAACTGTTAGCTTATAGCTCATTGCATTTGCTTATTTGATTGTGCTTTTGCTTATTGTTGATTTGTGATGTTTTTTGTGTTTATGCATGTCTTAAAACAGGTTAGAAACAAAGGCATATAGGCCTGCATTAGTTGTTTGTATTTTGCCAAGTCTGTCAACAAAGTGCTTGACTCGCCAAAACTTACTCCTTAAAATCTATCTATATATAATATAAATACAACAAAGGATCAGAATCCGCGAGATCAAGAAAACCGGAAGCAGTATAGAGTGTTCCCGGGTCGTTATGTCCCAACGAGGCTAGAGATGGAAAATCGCAAGACGATTGATGATTTGTGTTTGAATGTCACAAGGAATGATTTGGCACTAAAACTGATAAAAATAAGCAAAAGCACATAAAAATAGCAAAGAGAATAAGCTGGAACAAGAATCAAAACTAGAAAAGGCAAAAACGCTTAAAACTTCTACACTAAGGCACGAATAAGCTCAAATAAACTTAAGACAAATCAAATAAGCTAAACTAACTCTAAATAAGCAAATACAAAAAGCAATTAAGCTAAATTAAACAAGATAAACACAACAGTACTAACAACAGTACTAACAGTTTTAACTACCAGTACTAACTTGGAGTTAGTACTGCTAGGCTAAAGTTAGTACTGTTAGCTTAAGGTTAGTACTGCTAGGCTAACAAGACTTAAAGAAATAATAAATAAGCAAACAAGCTAAAACAGAAGTTCACCTAACCTTAATAAGCACTTAGTAATTGGAATAAGCAACTAGAATAAACTAAAATGATAAATAAGCTAAAAAATTAGATATAGCTTAATTTCATATCTTAGCTTATTTTGAGTTTGCTTAGCTTATTTAGTGCTAAAAAGGCAAAACAGTTAGCCAATTTTAGACTTAGTGAAGTTTAGGCTTATTCTGTCCTCTTTAACAGCTTATTTAGTGCTTATTCGTGGCTTATAAAAAAAGTGTTTCTGTAAAAAGTGCTTATTTTTAAGTCTTTAAAAAAAGTTGTAAAAAATGGCTTTTAAAAAACATTTGGGAGTTGGGGAAAATCCCAAGTGAGCAAGGCTCGAACCCGGGACCTCACCCCTACTCACCAAACGTTTTATACTCAACACACACTACCACTCACCCTTGGGACTTTTTCAATTACGTTTTGCAAAATCAATCTTTTATACACGTTTTAGGCCTTTTAGCTTATAAGCCGTTTTTAGCTTATTTTACAGCTTATTTGATAAGCTGTTTACTCCAGCTTATTTTTATTAGATTCCTCATTGTTCAATGCACTTTTGCTAATTTTTTCAGAATTTTTATAAATAGTTTAGTATTTTTAAACATTTAATTTCATTAAAATCGTTTTTAATTCATAAAAAATTATAAAAAAAGTCAAAAAAATATAATTCTTTTTTAGAAAATTTTCTTTTAACATTTAGGACTTAGGAAAATTATATTTGCTTTCGTAGGGTTAAAATTGCAAAATTTGATTTTTTAAAGAACGGGATTAAATCCCGTTCACGTTTTTAGTGTTTTTAATTTAGACTCATAAAAACCAAAAAGATCATTTTAGGACTAAATTTTGATAATTTAGGGTTTTTAGGTCGCGTTTTAGGATTCCCGGTTTGCGTTTTTAGTTAAAATTTGTTTTCCCTTAATTGTTTTTAAGTGTTTGCCTTAATTTTCCCGTAGCTTTAGAAATCCAATCATAATCTTGTTCCATTCAAGCATCGATTATCAAAACGACTCTCGACTTTCAATTGCATTCCTCGTTGGGGATAACGACCCGGGAATCATACTCCCGGTTTACTACATTGAGAGATTTTTTATTCTTATCCTTATTTATATATTTATAAGTATATTTTATATTTATTTATATATATTTAAAAAGGGTTAATCAAGAAATTCAATTAATTAGCTTAAGAGAAAATGTAACAAATGAACAACCAACACCCTCCCCATGTGTAGAGAGGGTTTATATATCCCTAGCATAACCGGCCATGGGCTTGTGTTATGGGCTTACATTGTAACTTTGGCCCGGTTAGCTTACTAACATAACATTACTAGTTATTACGAGCTATGACTACATATATTGGAAGTGACCGATACTTTTCCGTATTTCTAACAAAGTGATAGATATAGCCACTTGTCTTGTAAAAGTATGTAAAGTATGGATGATTGGGAAGTTGACCGTTACAGGAACGCCAAATCAGGTTGTTGTTTTTGATCTATGATCAAGACGTTTGTAAATAGTTAAGTCTTTTTCATGATAACGGTCGAGAAAAAAGTGTCTAGCAACTTATATCTTACACTTAATCTATTTGTTTCGTAATTTTTATTTAACATCAATTTATTTCCCTTTCCTAATCATTAACCATGGGTTTTACGCGAATAAGGATGTGATCGAGTCATGCATGTCTATTCTGTCGTTACGGCCATGTATGCGTGATTCAGCTGCCTTGTTGGTTTATTACTATTAGTGAAGGTTAGAATATCCCTACCCTATATCATTCTTCATCCTAACCCTTGGTTAAACTCGAATGAGGATGTGATCAAACACACATGTCTATTCTGTCGTTACGGTCATGTATGTGTGCTTCAGCTGCCTTGTTGGTGTGGTACTTTTGGTGAAAGATTGTAGAATGATCAACCCTAAGCCTTATAATAAAAACCCATTTTACCTTTATAAACTTGTTACTCCTTAGCTCTAGTGGTGGAGATGTGTATCCTTGCCAAGCCTATGATAGAATACTCGTCACGACCGAGAAATTGAGCGAATTAGTTACATGTTACCACATAGATTAGTTGAATGATTTGAGTGTTTTCATCTACCTATTTCATGTGGTGTTTGGTTGTGTACTTGTAATAGATCAAATAAATGCTTAAATGGAAAAATCCTTAGGGTTACATTTTTATAAACTTCTAAAGGCTACTTGAGGACAAGTAGGATTCAAGTGGGGGGATATATGATGACATCAAATAACGTCTATTTTATAGCATCATTTATCCCATGTAATTAACCCATTTTGTATAATTATTGCAAAGAATTGTTACTTAATCGTTTATATTTGAGAATTGCAGTAATTATGGAGTACTTGGTGAAAGTTAACTAAAAGGCACGCATTCTGGAGCTTAAACGAAGATATTTTGAAGATTACTATCTGACAGCCAATACGCCGTATTATTCTAGACCTATACGACGTATCCAAGACTTTGACGAATTAAAAGACCATTGCCTGACTTTGAAGAATACGTCGTATCCACATCAACGATACGCCGTATATAATACTTTGGTCAACAAAGAAGAACCAACTGGTTTTACATCAATACGTCGTATCCATCAAGAAGATATGGCGTATCCGTTCCTACACTTCACAGATAACCACGAAGGATTGAAGACCCAATACGCCGTATCCTGATGACTTAATACACCGTATCGAAGGTTAAAACAGTAGAAGATTCTAAAAGATATCAACCGTGGTCCTTACTCCAAAAAATCCGCAATACGCCGTATCCCACATCGCCCGATACGGCGTATTGACCAGTTTCCAGACTCTATAAATACAACACCCTAAACTCAGTTTTAGGTATGCAAGTGAATCCCTAAACCACCAAGTCGACCAAGAGACGAATAAAGAAGCATAGAAGGTCAGAAAAGAGCCTCAAGATCATAGGAAAACTCTTGTAATCTTCGCGCAACCAAATACGCGTTCGGTTAAGGTTTCTTTTCTTTAATCATTCATATATGAAACAGTGTGTATTTTTACAATGACTATCGGCTGATACCTTTAGGTATCAGCCATGTTTATGAAGATCTAATGTTTGTTTTGTTTATATCGATTGCTTAATTTATCGTTGATTGTTGTTTATGTTTATCAATTTATACTTGTTTACGTGCTTAAGTATGCAACCTATCATTCAACTGGGTCTAGTCCTAAATATTTAATGCGCTACAACTTTGGTGTTGTTTGGGCGTAGGCTAAGAGTCCGCGATAGCTCTCCATATTGCAATTTATATATCTAGAATCATAGGATCACAAATATTGACCTATCTTTGCCTTTAGTTTAGTGAGCTTAGTTAGACCAGCAGGTGACCCTGGGATCAACGAGTATGTTCTTATTCTATTGGTAAGGACTCAGATAGTGGACTACAAGTATATAAAGAGCCGTTAAGCAGTAAGTGGATAAAGTCTCCATGAGCTAGGGTTTAGTAAGAACACCATTACTAATCTCCTAAGATAGATTATAATCAAAAAATGCTTGCTTTATGCGGATGTCTCTAAATGTGACATAATTAGCGTGTCTAGGTCATAGGAAGAAGTACCGCCTAAGTCTAGGAATGATATGCCTGATAAGTCAATCATTTCACTAATAAACAAAGTTGCATTTTATCAGATTATTCATGGTTGATATGTTTTCCTTACATTAGTTCTTGACCATTCCTTTATAGTTTTTTTTATCTTCTTGTGTGTGTTTATTGCTTTACTTGTCATCAAAACCTTAGGTTATATACCTAAAACTGTGCTAGTCTCTCAGGCTGAAACCCCCCCTTATCATTAGTTTAGGTTTAACTTTGGTTTAACATAAATTAAATTAATTTAGTACTAAAATACTGATAGAATTAGGAATTAACGCTCTCGCTCTTAGTGATCGACACCCTACTTAGCACGAAACTTCATCCGACCGGGTACACTACCCGTTAGAGTGTTGTTTTTAGGTATAGTCGGCATAAAACAAATAGTAAAACTTGATACATAAATAACACCTACACGACGACACATTACATCTCATATGCCTCATTAATGCCAATAGTCTGCACATGGGAATTCCACCATGTCAGAGATCCATCAAGCAAGGTGCAAGTAGCGAACTTCACTTGAGAGTTTGGATGACAATTGCTGATATGAAACACTGAATCTATTTTCTCGAACCATCTAGCCAAATAGACGACTCCTTCAGTGCCACTAAAGTTGCGTGGTTAACAATTGAGAAAATCCTTGTAGGTACAAGTCTTAGCGACTGGTGCATTTCTTCTTGCACCTCCATTTCCCCATTTTGATTTCCATCCCCATTATTGTTACCATGATTTCTATTTCCTCCGTTTCTGTTATCATCATCATCTACATTCTGGCTTTGGCTTTTAACAACGAGTCCAGAGTTACGGTTGGCTTCTTGAGCAGCCAACGCCACAGCCACCCGTTGAGAAATTAGTTCTTCGATGGCTTCAGGAGTCATACCGGAGTGAGTAATAGTCATAATTCTAGCCACAAATTACAACACAATGTGAGATTCAGAAGGAGATAAGTTACAATAAACGATAAATAGGATTTACAACATAAAACTATAAAATAAAATAGAATTACGTTTTACCAGAACGAACAAATAACATCATTATAAGGAACGAACGCAAGAGGAAGTCATAATAATAATTTAAGGTTTCATTTCACACATAGTTCGTAGTCGGTTACACATTTCTCAAAATGGTTTATTGATTTCTACCACTACATTACTACTACTACCCTCCAACTAGAATCCATATATAAACCATGATACTACTTGTCTAAGGGCGATAACCCTGACTCCTCATCAAGAAAGCCTCCATCCTCTAAATTCTCTTACTCTCGTAAGCACGAAGCTCACGAATCTGTCTGAACTCATCCTCCACATAGCCCAAGCATCGCTGTAAACTGTCAGCTCTCACCCTATTAATACCTAGAGCATCTCGAAGCCTCGTGTTGCTGCTCTCTAAGGCCACAACACGCTCTAACAAGCTAGACCTCTCACCATCAACAATCATGTTTTTAGCCTGTTGGTCTGTCTGTCCTACCTCAATAACCTCTATCCTTTGAAGGGGTATCTCTAGCATGTGCCCATACATACCCTGAACACTCTCCTCAAGCTGCTCTAGTTGCTCAATAGTGTCTGGCAAGGGCAGGTCATTTGGGATAGCAATTCCAGTAGTAACATCGATCCCAATCTCTATGGTACCCTTTGGCTGAATCTCGGCATCAGCCTCATCATCAGCCTCTACCTCTTCTGGCTTACTTTTCGACTCAACAACTGCCAACCCTGTCTCAAAACTCGTCTCAACCACTGCAATATCTGGCTCAATACCTAACCCATCAACTGTCACAACAGCTGTCGTAGCAGCAGCCGCAGTCTCGGCCTTAATGTCTGCCCGAATATCTGAATCTATGTCCGACTCTACATGTGTCTCTGGGCTACCCTCATCACTAGATTCATATGAATAAATAGCTGATGTACCTCTATACCTCTTATAAGGTGGTATGAGGTCAGCTCGAGCCGGTGATAGGGCTCCTGCAGTGTGAACTGTAGATGGAATGGATGTAGCTGAAGACCGGATCCTCTTCCGAGAGGGTCTAGCAGATAAGGAAGATGTAGGTTCAGCATAGTCTGAGCATTGAGGCCTCCTACGGGTCAATGGCCCAGATAGAGAGCGAACAGCCTTAGAAGAATGATGTGAATGATCCTCTGGTGAAATCTGTGTACCTCGTAGAGAAGCAGTAGAAGAACTCTTTGAAGTATGTGATGTTGAATCCGATGAAGAACCAGATAAAGAACTGGAGGAAGACGACTCAGATGAAAGTGCTACCCGACGGGTCCTACGAAGAGCCACACTTCGTGCTACTGTTATCACGGGTCGTAATCCTAATGTACTCTTCCTTGAGGTCGTCTGTATACGACTATGAATGGTTGGTGAACCGGTAATGACTGGAGTAAGTGTGTCACAAGCAGGTGATGCAGTAGCAATCTATGTAGACGGTGCTGGCGAAATAGGGGCAACTGGAATCTCTGTAGACAGAATAGTAGTATTGGGTGATAATGATCCCGATGGCGAAGATGGACAAAATCTAACCTTGTCTCTCCACTTAGAAACCACATCATCATAAAGTCTAAGTGATAAGTGTCTCTTAGGTAACTCATCAACTGGCTCGGACTCAGGGTCCGACTCGGAGTCATCCGAACATAAGAAAGGTGAAACCGCAGGTAACTCTAGTGCTGTAGGTATATCTAGAACAATAAGGATCTATGTAGGAATAATGCCGAAAAGAATAACTCGCGAAACAACAGATCTCACGCTCTCCTCTGATGCGTTGGAAGAAATAGGAATGGTTGGGCTGCCATACACTACACAAGCAAAAGTTTATATAAATCTCTTTATATGAATCATGCAGGATGCGTATGGTGAATAAGAATAACCGTAATGTAAAATATGATATGGCAAAATGAAATGTAAGTGTAATTATGGTAATATACTATAACCACTACTTATATATATCGCTAGTAATTATACATGTAAGCAAGTAAAAACACGTAGGATCACATACTGGTTATAGACCAGACCTAGTATATACTACTTGGTTCTGTTGGCTCTGGATACCAACATGTCACACCCCCAAACCGGGTATAGTAGGAATAAGTGTCCGAGGGCGTGGCGTCATAATATACATCACATAAGATCAAGGGAACGACCTCAAATATGGCATTTTGAAAAGACATTCATACTCATTACATTGATTTGAAATATAAATAAGTCTTACATCATTTCCTAGCATAATTAAAAGAGTTGCGAAAGCATAAGTAACTTGTAGCGGAAGCATCAAAAATGTTTGAAAACAACAATGGGTATGATAATAGATAAATCTTAGAAAGTGTAGTCATATAGCAGGAAGACTCCACACAGCAAATTAAGTAAGAGTCCAAAGTCAAGCACCTGAAAACATGCTTAAAATGTCAACATAAAGTTGGTGAATTCACGGGTTTCGTTATTGATTCGTCAGAATCTATATATACGTAAAATATAAAATATATAATACGATGGAAAATTACTAGATCACCCTTGAGGACAAAGGTGAAAAGGAAAATCTTCTCAAATATATATAATATAATACGTATATTAACCGGGAAGTATGATTCCCCAGGTCGTTTCCCCCAACGATTTATGAAATTGAATCCACGTTTGATGCTCGGACAATGATTTGAATGGGTTCGAAGATTGATTTGATTATCTATATCTACTAAATAAAGACAACAAATAAAATAAGCAAGTAAAAGCAATTAATGTACTAAAACAATTAACGGGAACAAGTAAAACGCGATAAATGAGCAACTAAGGCAAGATTAACTCCTAAAAATGCAAACTAAATTTCTAAACCTGATTTAAGATAAAAGAAAATTTTGAGAAAAAGAAAATTATTTTTTTGATTATTTTTAAATTTATTTTGAATTAAAAACTAATTTAATCTATTTAAAATCCAAAAATTATAGAAAATGATTAAACAAATTAAATCCTAAAAATTAGAAAAAATGATTTTAAGCTTTAGAAAAATCTAAGGAATGATAAAAATTCAAAGTTCTATTTTTAACTATTTTTTATGATAAAAATCTATAATTAAAATTAAAATTAAAAACTTAAAAATGAAAATTAAAATCTAAAAAGGGTAAAAATGATTTTTCTAGATGTAAAACTAAAAGTAATTAATCTAATACTAAAAACTATTTTTTTGAATTTTTAAAAGTTATTTTTGTATTTTTAAATGATTTTCGAAAATTTAAACCTAAGAAAAATCCTAGAAAATAAACTACTAAATGGAAAAATTCCAAAAATTCAGGAAAAGTCCTAAATGCAACTAAGAACAAAGGAAAAATAAGAATAAGCCCCCAGCTTATCTAATAAGCTGGGGAAATAAGCTAAAAGGCTACGGCTTTTATTATAAAAAAGAAAAAAAAAGTGTATAATAATTAGCTGAAAATGGAGGATGACAGATGAGCTATTTTAGCAAAGAGGTTAAAGCATTGGTGTTGTGTGTTAGAGGTCACGGGTTCAAGACTGGATATACATCCTTTTTTGCAATTTTTTATTTTTGAAAACTTAAAGAACAAAGTTGTAAAGGACAACTTTTTAAGCTACTTTAATAAAGAAACTATAAGCTGGATAAGCTCTCAAAAGGCTTTTGAAGTTGCTGTTTACAGAAAGTGGCTTTTTGAGAACTAATAAGCTAAAACACATTCAATTAAGCACTCAGACCTCAAATAAGAACCAATTTTAAGACCAAAACTTGTTTTAGAAAGCTCATGATATGTAGAAGCTACTTTTGATAAGCTAATTTAACCAATAACACTAAAAGCTAACTGAATTAACTAATCTAAATGGCAAACTCAGTATAACGACTTTAATGTTCAAAAACAAATTAAGCTAAAATGGACAATAAGCTATAATGGAACCTGAGCTTTTAAAAACTTAACCAACTACATATAAGCTATAAGTTTCAACCATAAAACTAAATCCTATAAGCTAAAAATTTAGATTTAAAAGTTAAGTTCTAACAACTACTGTTTTTGGTTTTTAAGATTTTTGATGAACTTTAAAAGCAAATGTACCCTAATAAATAAGCTAGAAATATAAAAACAAGTTTTAATCTATCTAATCCTATATGTAATCTAAAAGTTTATTGAATTTTAGAAGCTAAATCCTAATTAAACTAGCTAAAATTTGATCAAAAAGCACTGCAGTTTAAGACTGCAATGTAACCTACTGATGCACTTGGCAATAGGCAAAAACCAATATGCAGGAGACCTTAAGGGTCACTCATGCACTAGACACTCTCAATGAGTGTGTTTACACACAACTCAAACAAAATCCAAGCTCAAGGAGGCTTGGATCAATTTTTTAACAAACTTAGAAAAGGAAAAATTCCCCTGGTGCAAAAACAAAGAGATTTAGCCTTAACTTTTTAATTTTTGAAATCTAACTTCTGAAATCTCTTTTACTACTGATTTTAAATGAATTAAAAACTGGTTCAAGCAATGAACTTAGCTCAATTTGACTTTTTAAAGTCAAATTGCATTAATCCAAACACCCCTTTAACTAATGCATAATCCATTTAAACTTTAGATTTTAAAATCTAGCTAGCAAAACCTAAGTACCAGATGTCAAATAGCTTATAACAAGTTTGATAAACATAAATCAAAGATCAATTAAGCTAGAAGCTAAGCTAATTATTTTTGGTTTTTTAGTTAATTTTATGACAGATTATGAAACACTAAGATCTATAATTATATAGCTAAAAACAGATTAAAAGACATAACTAATAAGCACAATAAGACAATATAAAGCACAAATAAGCAACTAGAAAGCGGATTAAGCAATTGATAAGCAAATAAGCAAAACTACATTAAGTATTTAAAAAAAATGAAGACTTACAATAAGCTTTAGCTAAACAAAAGCTTAAAAGGCTCAAAGAGCTTGTCTACTAGCCCTGGCTTATTTAAAATAAGCCAGTAAAAGTCCATGGAAGCTCATCCTTTGCTAGCTTCCCTTCCATAAGCTCAAAATTCAATAAGTCAAGGAATTAAGCTGATTTTAGATGTTCAAGTAGATTAAATGATCAATTGCGCTCAATCACAAGCTTAGAGACTTGTGAGAGCTTATCAAACAATACACAAACACTAGAGCTTATTGAGAGTCTTATGACATTTATATTAAAGGAAAACTTGATTTAATTAAACTAGAAAATTCATTACAAAACATTAAAGCTGAATTACATTGACTTGAAAGAGAAATTTTATAAGCTAAAAACTTAATAAGCTAAAGTTACAATTTTATCTAAAAATCTAAAAGCTAAAAACTAGGTGGAGTGTGTGTGAGTATGAAAGGCTTTATATAGCCAGTTGATGAAGCTTCCAGATGCAAATTCAGTTACACGCTCCTCTCAACATTGGCCTTTGATCATCTCTCAATCATTGGATGCCTATTTCCCACCGTTGGATTAGATTTTGTCACACGGATTGCCAGCGTGGCAATCCGTGTTTGTGACACCTTTGTGCTTCTTCTGTGAGTGTATATAGTACAAATCCCATCATTCCTTGTGTTTCTTTCATGATCCACGTGTGATTCTTCATTAGGGCTTGACCAATAAGATTGCTTGGGTGACGTTTTCCTCTGCCAAGGTGTACTTTGACACTTGAATTGCCCTTTCTAGCCCTTAATTGTGAATTGCCCTTTGTTTTTGACCCTGTGGTAAAATCTTGAAGACGATGAATAGTGACAACGAGAATTCCCGCGTGAAATCCTTTTATAAAAGGATTTGTTTGACTTTTATTTTTACCCGGGTTTAACCTTTTGACTTCTAAAAGGACTTGGGCCGGTGACCGGGTCTTATTTTCCTTTGACTTGGGCTTTTGACAAAAGAAAAGTGCCATGTTATTGGATTTAGATTTGTTATATAAAAAGTTAACGGGTATTAACATCTATTAATAGAAGTTAACACCGTTAGGGCTCTAAGGGTTATTTTTGTAATTTTGGAATTAATGAGGGACTGATTTGGAAATATTTGGAGTTTTGTCTTTTTGTGGTTTGACTTAAGTTGACCAAAGGTTGACTTGAGTTGACCATTCTTGATTTTTGATAGCTTTCTCCCGGCTCTTTGCGTGCTCTTTCGTTCCCGTGTTCGTGTTTGTCCGGTTTTGACCGTTTTCTTGTGATTTTTGCTTTATCCGTACCTACACAATCACAAAGACAAAACAAGCAATATTCAAGCATTTAAAGCACAATTTTGTCTTTTTAGGGCCTATTTTGATATAAAATGGATATGTGTTTTCACACATATCAAAATTCCCCAAACTAAGCGATTGCGTGTCCTCACGCAATGTTATATGCCTTATAACCAAATACCTCAAAACTTCCCCAAACTAAACCTTTGAAAAGTAGCAAAGATTTTTGTGGAGAGAGTTAAGAGATCACAAGTTATAAAACACCCCTATTTCCCATTTTTCTAAAACTTTTCCATTTTTTTTATATTAATAATATTATTTCGACTTTCGTTATTTCCATAACTGTTATGGATCATAGAACAAGATGCATTTCGATCCGAGAATGCCCCAAAAAAGATAAATTCATCGTTCTCGACTTTTCACTTATCCAAACCAAGCTTAAAACAAAATCACAGCTAAATATCAGTAAAGATGCTAACACTACTCAGATTGAGCACCTTGTGGACTTTTTACTCGCATTTATTATAACCTTAAGAAGAGTGCTATCTTGAATTTCAACCATGGATCAACTTTTTGCAACATACTATGCTTTATGTTCCACCTTAGAATAATGAGTTTAAAGGCGAGATCATCCCTTGTAGCGACTTTTGTCTCGACACATCCCAACCTTACGGCTAAGTGACCAGGCTTTTGACACCTCACAGAGACTAGTATCGGGACTCACGGACCTTAGGTTTCAAAAACTCTCAGGTTTCTCGGATATTCATAGCTTATAAAATAGAATAGTCAAAGTGCAAAAGCATATTTGAATTTAACAAAAAGAAGTCAATTTATTAATTCACACTTAATAATTTAAGATATTTAAGAAATTGTAACCCTCGGCCTTTTAGAAGGCTGCAACATCGGTTGTGAGCCGGCAAGATGCAACAAACTTTTATCAGCCTCGGATCTTTATTCTTACTATGGGCTTTCTTTAGAAGACTACCACATCGGTTGTGAGCCGGCAAGAGGTAGTAAACTTTTATTAGCCCATAGCTTTTATTATTATATTTATTTTTTATCATTTTATCATTTTTTTTATATAAGACTTCTTTTTGAAAAATTCAAGTATAAATTTGAACTAAGACTAAAATTTTTGCTATATATTACATAAAAATTGTTGATTTAAGTTTAATCTCCAAAAACAGCACGTATATTAATCTGGTTAAGAGCTTATGGGAGAAAAAACAACAAGTTACATACATGAGCTGTTAAGATTTCAATAATCCTAGTTTACATCTACGCATACGAAACCTATCATTTTCATTACTTCGCGAATTAGCGAACGCTTAGCCTAAAAGTAAGGCAAAAGCAAGAGCTAACACCTTGATCAGTGTCCAAAATTACTCTTAATTTTACCACAAGAAAATCAAAATTGTGACAAAAAACACTATTTTATTTTATGAAATTTTTTAAAAATTTTCATATCTTATGAAAATTTGTGGGAAAACGGAGTACGTGAGAACAACGGGTAAAAGTAGTAAGATCATATCGAAGATATACTAACCCATACTAAAATTAAACATTGTCCTCAATGTTTCCTAGTCTAAACTTAAAAACCCATACATAACTCAAAAAGTCTAAAGCATAACTCAAACAAGAAAAAGGTATCACAAATATCTTAAGCCGTTTATCAAGTGTGCTACAAGATAAATGTTAGACGATAATAATCTTTAGGATATCGGATTTCCCCAAACTAATGGCAAGCAAAGGCTAGGAAGCTCGAGTGGACCGGGACAAAACACCGAACACGAGAGTCTTCAAAAAAGTTGGGTCTATCCTGCAAACAATCACAAGTACAAACAACAAACACAAAGAACGGAAGAGTACAAGCCTCCTCACAACTCATTAGAAAAAGAAAAAGAAAAATAGAAAATGGATAAGCATGGGGTGCCTCCCACGAAGTGCTATGTTTTTGGTAACCGAGTCACATAGCTTGACTTGATCTCTGAATTCATTCGTCCTTAGGGAGAGTAAATGGAAGAGAAAAATCTCAATCGGGCTTTCATTAATGTTTGGACAAACATTAAAGCACATGAAAGTTCCATCCCGATGAGATGCCACCGGCTCTAAGTGGAGATACCGGGGTCAAAAATAGTATCTTCACTCCCGGTGGAGAGAAGTAAAGGAGAATCTGCAGGGTAGGTGAGAAACAGGAGAAAAGTCTGAATAACAAATATGAAGGAATCGTCATCTTCAACATTTTGAGAAATATTAATCTCACCTCCCTCTGGGTAAAAACATTCGTCTTCATTAAGCTCATTAAAATTGATAATCACGGCCATATCGGGCTCGAAATTTAAGCAAATCTCAACATCCGGTGGTTCCGGAGGAGGACGAGGAAATGACGGATCATCATAAAAATCAAAGTGAAATTATTCAAACTCAGGAAGCTCCAAAAGAGGATTTTTTGAATTATCGAAAATAACAACGCTAGTCAACCTTCCTTGATCGGGCTTAATCACAAAAAGAAACGAATCATATTCGGGAAGAGAATTATGAGTAGTGGTACTGCCACTTCTCGTTTCTTCCGTATGATCGCTAAAAGTCTCAAATTCAGGTAAAAAGTTATCCGAGAAATAGAAAGAAGTATTGGACTTCTCAAAGAATGAATGACTATCCGTGACGGAGATAGGAGACTTGAGCACATAATCAGGAGTAGGGTTGTCTTTCAAATATTCAATGTTAGCAATAAGACGATGGACGTTTAATAATTTCTCACGAAGAATAACGTCTTGTATTTGAAAAATATCTTCTAAGTCAAACTCTTTCTCTTCTTGATCTTCATGCACCTCCTCTTAGCTATCATACTCCAAATTGAGAGGTGATGCTTCAACGTACTTAATGTTCTCATAAGAATCATTATCACTTGAAATATCATGATCATAACAATCAACTTCTTCTTCATCAAATTTGTCTTTATCCATACTCGGTGGAATAGGAGCGAATTCACCGGTGAACTCTTCGGAAAGAAAATCGAGCTTAGGAGACGTGATCGGAATATCTTGACTAAGCAAAGATTCAGCATCAGAATGATCATAAATATCGTCGAAGACACCCTTGGATTCACTTGGGATTGGGATGAGGTCCTCAACACTAGATTTATCCTTTTCAGGAATAGTGCTAAGTTCCTTTTCCCCCATGATTAGAGGGTCTTCGGGCTCCTCGGATGGTTCATCGGGTATGATTGCTTTAGACCTTCTCCATATAACAATATACTCTTCATCGTCATTATCGAAGTAGAAAAGAGGACGATTCCAGTTTGGACAATTAATATATTTTGAAAACTCTTCACTAATATTTCGCACATCTTCAAGGAGTTTACTCATCAATCTTTGAATATCCTCTTGTTGATATTGCTTGTCCATCAAAGCATCTTTAATTTTGCCAAAACTTTCCCAAGCTATCAATATAACCTTTGGTGTTATTCCAAAAGGTATACGACTAAACTTCCTTAAGAAGGTGCAAACATCCTTCAAAAAGTTGTCTCTAGCTTCTTCATCATCAATCATAGAAAAATTCCAATATGGAATAAAACTTTGAGCTGTCGTCTCCTTCTTTTCTTGCTGGCTTCCTTTAAGAATTTGCAAATCATCCATAAATTTAAGAAGCAATTCTTGCATAACTCCAGGTTGATTCTGTTCTTCTCTCATATTCTGCTTAATCTTAAGAAATCTCTCCTCAGCTAGCAATAAAGCCATGCATTTTTCATTAGGAGGTATATGATCATACTCCTTTAAAAAGGCTTGTATAGCTTCCATTAAGTCTTCTCGAGCTTGCAAAATTTCTCTACTTGTCTCTTGAGGAGGATAATTGACGGGAAACTGCGGGGGTTGATATTGGTCAAAACCAAAAGAATTAGGATAATAGCAAGAATTTTGCTCATAATAATCTTCATTCATTGGTTGACATTGAAAAGTTTCATGAGGGCCCCCGCAATTTTCACAACAAAGATATTGTTGAGAAGAACTTTGAGAATTTTGTGGAAAATAATTATCATTAAAGTTTTGATTGTAACACGGCTCCTGTTCATAGACAAGCGGGAACTGTGGTGGACAATCATAACCATAATGAGCATTATTTCCACATAACTCACACAAGTAAGTCTCAAACTGGAGTTGTGGAGGGTGGGTGAGAACACTTGGAGAATCATTGAAAGAATTAGGTTTGGAATCATAAGTGAATGAATTCTCATCTTCATAATTGCATGTCGGATGAACACTTGGCAAAGTCTGTGGGAGCTCATTAATGGTTTGATTGCATTGTTCTGGATTAGAGATAATTGGAACTTTTGGTGGACAATTATAACCAATATGAGCACCGTTCCCACAAGACTTACAAGTACATCGTTGACAAAAGATATCATCTAACGAATCACCACACTTGTAGCAACAATTGTGGTTAATTTGTAGAGGACTTTGCGAATAATTTTTACCGGGGTCTTGATTGAAGACAAATGGCGCTTGAGGTGCACTAACAACATTAGTGTTGTGTTTGGATGACTTGGAGGTGTTTAGAATTTCGTCTTCATCATGAATTGTATACCAACCTTCATTCAAACACTTTCGCACAAAAACACAATGTCGACAATATAAACCATCAATCGGGTTTCCACAAGTTGCACAATTCTGAGGAAGTTTAGGAACAAGAATTTTGTCTTCAAGACCTCCTTTTGAACAACAAAAATCCGCAGTGTAAAGCTCCACAAGTCATGCATTCCTTAATCGAGAAGAGGGGGTTCAGATGATAATCGAGTGAGGCCATAAGAATTAAACAATTTAGAGGGTTAATGAAAAGAATTAAATGGATAAGAAGAAAAAGAAGATTATTTTTTGTTTTTAATCTAATTTTAACGGACAATGAGATAGACAACTTGAACCAAATAATCAAACTTACTTCACGGTAGCTCTTAAAAAAAATTATTTTTTAAGGTGAGCCGTTCCTCGTAAATGACACAAATGGCAAGTTTTTGAATCTTTGATTCGAGTTGGGAACTTATTATGGATAATACCTCAATTGAAGGTATTATTTGTTGGTGTTCTTTTACCAACGTTGTTTATTTTATTTTTTATTATGGACAATTTTTATATTTTTTTTCTTTTTATTTTTTATATGATAATTCTACTAAAGGAAAGGAAAAATATTTTTTACTTTTTTTTATAATTTTTTTATTCTTTTTAACAAAACAAAACTTTCAAAAACGAAAGGGTCTTCAAATCACGATCAACAAACCTCAAACGAGAGAATCTTAATCACAAATCCCCGGAAACGGCGCCAAAAATTAATTCGTCAGAATCTATATATACGTAAAATATAAAATATATAATACGATGGAAAATTACCAGATCACCCTTGAGGACAAAGGTGAAAAGGAAAATCTTCTCAAATATATATAATATAATATAATACGTATATTAACCGGGAAGTATGATTCCCCGGGTCATTTCCCCCAACGATTTATGAAATTGAATCCACGTTTGATGCTCGGACAATGATTTGAATGGGTTCGAAGATTGATTTGATTATCTATATCTACTAAATAAAGACAACAAATAAAATAAGCAAGTAAAAGCAATTAATGTACTAAAACAATTAACGGGAACAAGTAAAACGCGACAAATGAGCAACTAAGGCAAGATTAACTCCTAAAAATGCAAACTAAATTTCTAAACCTAATTTAAGATAAAAGAAAATTTTAAGAAAAAGAAAATTATTTTTTTTGATTATTTTTAAATTTATTTTGAATTAAAAACTAATTTAATCTATTTAAAATCCAAAAATTATAAAAAATGATTAAACAAATTAAATCCTAAAAATTATAAAAAATGATTTCAAGCTTTAGAAAAATCTAAAGAATGATAAAATATCAAAGTTCTGTTTTTAACTATTTTTATGATAAAAATCTATTTTTAAAATTAAAATTAAAAACTTAAAAATGAAAATTAAAATCTAAAAAGGGTAAAAATGATTTTTCTGGATGTAAAACTAAAAGTAATTAATCTAATACTAAAAACTATTTTTTTGAATTTTTAAAAGTTATTTTTGTATTTTTAAATGATTTTCGAAAATTTAAACCTAAGAAAAATCCTAGAAAATAAACTACTTAATGGAAAAATTCCAAAAATTCAGGAAAAGTCCTAAATGCAACTAAGAACAAAGGAAAAATAAGAATAAGCCCCCAACTTATCTAATAAGCTGGGGAAATAAGCTAAAAGGCTACGGCTTTTATTATAAAAAAGAAAAGAAAACGTGTATAATAATTAACTGAAAAGGGAGGATGACAATAAGAAAATTGTAGCAAAGAGTTAAAGCAATTGTGTGTTGTGTGTTGAGGTCGGGGGTTCGAGCCTTGCTCACCCCCGATTTCCACTTCCCCTTTTTTTAAAAAAAAACTTAAAGAACAAAAGTTGTAGATTGAGCTTTTTTAAGCAACTTTAACAAAGACACTATAAGCTCAATCTCAAAATTAAGCTCACAAACAGCTTATGAAGCTAGCTGTTACAGAAACTTAGCTTTTGAGAGCTTAAAAGTTATTTTTCACTTAATTGATTGCACACAACTCATTTTAAGCTCATTTTCAAAACAAAAAGCTATTCTAGAAAGCTTAGGATATGTAGAAGCTACTTTTGATAAGCTAATTTAACCAATAACACTAAAAGCTAACTGAATTAACTAATCTAAATGGCAAACTCAGTAGAAAGACTTTAAAGTTCAAAAACAAATTAAGCTAAAATGGACAATAAGCTATAATGGAACCTGAGCTTTTGAAAACTTAACCAACTACATATAAGCTATAAGTTTCAACCATAAAACTAAATCCTATAAGCTAAAAATTTAGATTTAAAAGCTAAGATCCAACAGCTACTGTTTTTTTTATTTTTTTTAGAGATTTTTATGAACTTTAAAAGCAAATGTACCTTAGAAAATAAACTAGAAATATAAAAACAAGTTTTAATCTATCATTACCTATATGTAAACTATAAGCTAACTGAATTTTATCAACTAAAACCTATTTAAACTAGCTTAAATATGATCAAAAAGGGACTGCAGTTGGACACTGCAGTCTACCTATCTGATGCACTTGGTGAAATGGCAAATCCAATATGTAGGTCACCTTAGTGGTAAACCCTGCTATGGACACACTCAATGAGTGTGTTTAATTACAACACAAACAAAATCCAAGCTCAAGGAGGCTTGGATCAATTTTTTAACAATCTTAGAAAAGGAAAAATTCCCCTGGTGCAAAAACAAAGAGATTTAGCCTTAACTTTTTAATTTTTGAAATCTAACTTCTGAAATCTCTTTTACTACTGATTTTAAATGAATTAAAAACTGGTTCAAGCAATGAACTTAGCTCAATTTGACTTTTTGAGGTCAAATTGCATTAATCCAAACACCCCTTTAACTAATGCATAATCCATTTAAACTTTAGATTTTAAAATCTAGCTAGCAAACCTAAGTACCAGATATCAAATAGCTTATAACAAGTTTGATAAACATAAATCAAAGATCAATTAAGCTAGAATCAAAGATCTACAAGCTAAGCTAATTATTTTTGGTTTTTTAGTTGATTTTATGACAGATTATGAAACACTAAGATCTATAATTATATAGCTAAAAACAGATTAAAAGACATAACTAATAAGCACAATAAGACAATATAAAGTACAAATAAGCAACTAGAAAGCAGATTAAGCAATTGATAAGCAAATAAGCAAAACTACACTAAGTGTTTAAAAACAGAAATTGAAATGAAGACTTACAATAAGCTTTAGCTAAACAAAAGCTTAAAAGGCTCAAAGAGCTTGTCTACTAGCCCTGGCTTATTTAAAATAAGCCAGTAAAAGTCCATGGAAGCTCATCCTTTGCTAGCTTCCCTTCCATAAGCTCAAAATTCATTAAGCAAAGATACTTATCTTATTTTACTGATTTGAATAGATTAAACTAACAATTGAGCTCAATCACAAGCTTAGAGACTTGTGAGAGCTTATAAGAGCTTGTTGTGAGCTTTTGAAACAACAACATACATTTGAGAGTAAAGAAGAGCTTATAAGTGAAAAAGCTTATGAAAACTAAACTTAGGATTTTATTAATACTCAAAAACAGATTACAATGCTTTATAAAAGAGATTACAAGAGCTTTTGAAAATAAAACATTACATTTAAACTAAAAATACAAAAGAGCTTTTTAACTAAAAGTTGCAGAAAAAGAAGATATTTCTGAGTGAGTGAGGAGCTCGAATTTATAGCCACCAGGGAAGCTTCTAGGTCCAAATTCAGTTACACGCCCCCAATCATCTTGTCCTTTGATCATCTCTCAATCATTGGATGCCTATTTCCCATCGTTGGATTAGATTTTGTCACACGGATTGCCAGCGTGGCAATCCGTGTTTGTGACACCTTTGTGCTTCTTCTGTGAGTGTATAAAGTACAAATCCCATCATTCCTTATGTTTCTTTCATGATCCACGTGTGATTCTTCCTTAGGGCTTGACCAATAAGATTGCTTGGGTGACGTTTTCCTCTGCCAAGGTGTACTTTGACACTTGAATTGCCCTTTCTAGCCCTTAATTGTGAATTGCCCTTTGTTTTTGACCCTGTGGTAAAATCTTGAAGATGATGAATAGTGACAACGAGAATTCCCGCGTGAAATCCTTTTATAAAAGGATTTGTTTGACTTTTATTTTTACCCGGGTTTAACCTTTTGACTTATAAAAGGACTTGGGCCGGGTGTTGGTTATAAGAAATGGGCTCGGGCTTTGGTGTTGGGCTTAGATTTGTTATATAAAAAATTAACGGGTGTTAACTTCTATAAATAAAAGTTAACACCGTTAGGGCTCTAAGGGTTATTTTTGTAATTTTGGAATTAATGAGGGACTGATTTGGAAATATTTAGAGTTTTGTCTTTTTGTGGTTTGACTTAAGTTGACCAAAGGTTGACTTGAGTTGACCATTCTTGACTTTGATAGCATTCTCCTAGATTTTTTTGTGTACTCTCTCGTTCCCGTGTTCGTGTTTGCCCGGTTTTAACCGTTTTCTTGTAATTTTTACAATATCCGCACCTACACAATCACAGAGACAAAACAAGCAATATTCAAGCATTTAAAGCATAATTTTGTCTTTTTAGGGCTATTTTTGATATAAGACAGATATGTATTTTCACACATATCATACACCTTCACAATAACAAAAGCAAAACTACAATACTTCTTAATTTGATGATAAGAAATATTCTTCTCTTGCACTTGAGGAATTAAGCTTGAATCACTTGGAAACAAAAGCTTAAGATTAAATGATCAAAGGATTGTATGAGATGTGTGGACTGATTTTAGATAGAAAAGAATGAGTGCAAAAGGTGAGAAAATTATTGGGGAACAGTCCAGTATTTATAGGCAAACTAGGGAGCATTTTTGTCTGGCTGGCCCCTTTAATTATGGTGCCGCCCCCTTAAAATTAAGGGGACTGCCCTTATTATTAAAGGGACCACCCAGGCTAGGATGCTCTCTTTTTTGTCTTTTCCACGGGAGGTGTTTTCTAAAACATTTCTAGCCGTTTTTGGGTAGAAAATTTGAATTCGAAATATTTATTTGAATAAAACATTTTTCTTAATTACAAAATTGTTTAGCAAAAGTTATAAAAATGGTTGTAACATTTTATAAAAAAATGTGAGGTTGAATAAAAATTACTTTGATCATAAAATGCATTAAGCATTTATTTATTCATACCTTTAAGTGATTAAATTGTCGAAATAAAAATTTACTACTAATTACTTGTTTACGTTTTAATTTTACATTGAAAGTTTTTACATTTTGTGATTATCAAAACGTAGAGAGGTCGAAAAATATGAATAACGTTTTTAGGCATTATTTCTATCAACAATCTCCCCCTTTTTGATGATTACAAAATCTAAAGTCATTAAATGCAAAATTATTTTTAAACAAGTATTTAGTGAGCTTTATTTCCATTTATCTCCTTTTTGTAGAATCAAAAAGGCTTCATCGATGAAAACGCGTAAAATTGATGGAAAGATCGCTCCCCCTTGATGTGTGCTCCCCCTCGTTGCACCAAGGAATCGAGCTATGATAACTTTGCTACAAAAACGAGTTAGAAGAACAAGACTACTATTTCTAACATATAGCAAAGAAAGAAAAAATATGAAAACATGTTGATAATGCTTAACAAGTGTAATGTTATTTGTGTAAGCTAACAAACACAAATATATATCAACTAGACTCAACTTATAAAGTTAGGAGTCATTCAACCAACTATAAATTTAAAGACAAGCAAGTGCATATTTAAAAGCATAATACTAAAGGTCATTCATTAAACATAAAAATTGTGCATAAAACACAATCATGCATACATCAAATTTTAAGTAATATGCTTGAAGCATATTAATACGACATACATAAAATTAAACTACAAAGGTCCTAATATTCCTAGAATTCCATAGGACTTGCTTGCAAAAGGTTTGATTGACAATTATTTAAAACATGAGTGACTAAACATAGAGCATGTTTAGTTTGGAGAAAGTGATGGTGGTGGTGGCAAACTTGGTGGTGGTGGTTGGGACAGCATGTGTTCAATGTAAGAAAACATGTATTCAAGTTCATCTCTCAAGCCAAAGATGAGGGTTCGATTATGAATGCAACATAGGCATGAATCACCATGTGCTTCAAGAAGGTTCAAAGGAATAGGATAACCAAAGAAAGGTGGATAGGGTGATGAAGTATTAAATTGAACATCAAGTGGAGTGATTGGTGGGGTGAGAGTGATGTTCATTGATCCACTTTCTTAAATTGGAGGTGGTGGAGGAACTCTTGGAGGAGGAGATGTTGGTGAGTTTAAGTAACCATTGGTTGATGGTGATGTGGAGGAGGTTGGTGATTTGGGTATGTAGTCAATGGAGGATGAAGAAGTATCTTTGGTTGATGGTGTTTTGGAAGGTGCATTCAGAGCACTAGGTGATGAGAGTTGATGTTTGGGTGACGGGGTTTTAGTGTCATCTTGAATTAAATCCACAAACAATTGTTTTGGTGGATGATGTTGATTTTTGGTCTTTTGGAAGGTTTGGAAATAGAAGTTTTAGTGGATGCCATGGAGGTTTATGGTGGTTGATAATGGATGAAAAAGATGATGAAGTGGTGGTAAACATTTGGAGGGAATTTATTGGAAGAGAATGGTTTCGAAATGGAATGAATTTGAATATTCGTTTGACAAAGAAATAAGCAAGATTATATTGTTCTTCGGCGACAATACAATACAACATGTGAGCGAGACTAGCCGAAAGATGGTCCTGGTGGCCTCCTAGTCCGAACACATTCTCATAGATGAGTTCTTCCTAATGCTTCATGTCTTGACTTAGTTCATTGGTAAGAATTTGATTAGGAGTGAGAACGACATTTTGACTTTTGATGGTGCGGTTTAACTCGACACGATTCAATTGAAGAAATCGACGAATATCGTCGGGAGTAGGAAGATCGGTATGATATGGTCCCTCAGTCTCTTAGGAATATGCAAGAGATACAAGGTCCCATTCATTTGTGAAGATGGCTTGACCATTATATGGAATTATGAGAATTTGACCGAATTGTGCGAGAGTGAGAGTGATGAATTCATGTTGGATCATGAATGAGATTAGAAGATAACCATATTCATCGGTTTGAACTTTGACTTGACTATGAAAATCTAGAATGAATCGAGGAACGATTGGTTCGTTGATCTCGAAAAGATAATTGAACGAACGTTGGTGAACATTCGCTTAATGTTGTTAGATTTGTAATAGAGTTGATCCACGACTCGGCCCTCGTAAATGCAACGGTTTTTGATTGGTTTATAGAATTGTGCAAGGACGGGAGAGAATCCGGGTATTGCGGATACTTTAGGGATATATGATTTAGTACGGGAGGTATCACCAACAATTGCTCGAGGCATGTTTATCACCTAATCAAGATAACAACAAAATAAAATATTACTACAAGTATACAAAAAAAAATTAAGTTTTGAAAACGACATATGTGGAACAAGGATTACTTAGACTCTAATATTAAAAACCTAAGAAGTAATCCAAACATTCCCTAATTTAATTTGACTCAATCTAGAGTATCAAAAAAAATATTAATTATATATTTCGACACCTAGTATCATCTTGTCAACTGTTTCGATGCTAAATAAGTAGAGTAGAGATTATTTCTCCCTAAGATTAAATTTCTAGGCAATAATCCAAACGCTCCTTTATTAACATACACCTTGACTAAGAATGTTGAAAGATATACATTAAGTTGTATATTTTTCCGACTAAAGTGAGTTCATTACGTATGACTTGACGAGAGTGAAATGGTGTTTATTTTGACTCAAGCCTATGTTCTAAAACGTTAAACCAAACGCCCCTTTATTTTATAGTTTTTATTACATGCATCAATATATATATGAATTATATATCTTGATGACTTATACAGGTTAGTTAAGTATTTATACATGACAAAAAAAAATGGTGATGGTCATTTCGACTCTAGACAATGATCATAAGAAATGAACCAAACACCCCTTTATTTTATAAAGTTTCACCCATTGATTCGAAAAATATATATTGAGTCATGTATGCTTTAAAAATCAGTACATGATTGTTTTTAGCATGAATCAACAATGTACAAGTTCTTGTTTGGAAATTTTATAGTTTTGATATATATATATATATATATATATATATATATATATATATAACTAATTGAGAAAAATTCCAAAACCTCTGGTCACACTTCCACCAGTTATGGTGGTGTGTAATTTCCTGATTTAGTAGAATACATGTATCAAAGTATGATGTATAAGTGTAAATAACAGTGTGGTGTAAGTTTAGTTATCGTGACATCTTGGTTAAGTGTGATATTTGGAAACATATGACTATTGAAAACCAAAGTTATGATATGTCCCATAAGTCCTAGTTTACCAAATATGCCATTTTACACCACAACCAAACCAAAAATCTTTTGAAGTATCACATGTAGTTTAATGAATCATAGCATAATGATCTCTGGGGTTATGGTTTGAAATAACTGTTTAAGTTGCATGTAAGAACATTATACCTTTAGTTTAATTATCATTTTAGACAATTTGTTTCTTTTATGTATAATAGCGGCTTTGCTTCTTATCTTGGGCAATCTGATAGAGATCAATTAGTTTATATTCGATAGGTTAATGAATGAATAGAGATTCCTAAGGATTGGTTTAAGGAAATTTTCTTCTGTTGTTTACATCGGAATAAAGTTTCTTGAGTTCATATTTACTTACAATTGTTATTTATTGCGTATGTTCTTGCTTCTAAATTATGTTTGGTTACATGATTTTGCTCATGTTTATTAATAAATTGCATAAAATTCGATTGACAATAAACTTCCTTCAACATCATTATGGTTTCCAAATCAGATATCTACCTTCGTTTTGCATCCTTGCATTTAATCTTATGCATAGATACTGCTGCTCATGATTTTAAACAAAAACATATAGCATCTTTCCATGCTATCAATGTAATATTCATAACATGCGTGTAATTATAGTTAGATTTATCAGTTGTCCTTTTTACTTACTTTGAATAATATTACATGTTGTACACAGGTGGTATAAAATTGTATCTCATCTGATTGGACGAACAAACAATGGGATCAACAATATATGGAAGACACTTTTAAAGAAAATATCACAACAACAACTCAGTTTGCAAATTGACTTTTTGGTTAATGGTTTTTTTCTTCATGTAGACTATATTTTTGTTTAGCTACATGCAAAAAATGACATTTGCCAAGGCATATTAGGCGAGCTTCGTGAGAAACTATGAAGTTCTAATTTTCATTTCCCCGCATGATTGTAATTAAATAAAGGCACTGTTTATTTGCAGCCACTTGATTTAAGCTCGACGGTCAAAGTTAATCATCTACAATCGCGTGCTACAAAGAAAGCAGCGCCAACTGCAGATCCCAACTACTGATTGTAACATTGGGGCCTCTTCAGGTATTACCTCCAACTTGGAACACTTGAAACTCAACTATATGCTATTAAATTACGTGCATAGTCGATTAGCAAATTTAGCCGATGAAGTAGTTCGCTAAGATCGTTGATAGCTTGAAACATACAAGGATAAATGGTAATATAAAAGGAGTGAAGTCAAATTAACTGGGTAAACAAACCTGCAATGGTCATTTAATTAATAAATGCAGTCGTGGTGTAGTCGTGTGTCTCAGTTAATGTGTTACCAGAGTAGAGAAGAAGTATATGAGATGTAGGAATTTGGTTTTATAAGTGGTTTAAAGCCTTAGATCCTAACTGCTATGTTATCTGCTAATTTTAGATGAGAATAGTTCACTCTCTTTAACAATTTCTACTGAATGGTTCTGACCTATAATGTTTGGGTTTGAGTTTCATTATATTTGCACCTCTTTCGTTTGATAATTGACACCATAGACATCAATAATGGAGTATGTCATAAAACACTTGCAATTCCATTCAACATGAAAATCCAAATAATGATACTATGGCTAATCCTTTACTTGCATAGTTGCATCTTCCACCCTACCTGTAATATAGCCCGTATGTCATTTACAAGATACACAAAGCTCAAACCATGATTCTATAAACTTTACAAGATACACAAAAGTTTAAATGGATCAATCCAAGGAACTCGGAAACATTAGCCCGCCCTCGAGGTGCTGCATACATGGGCCCATTAACATGTTTTAGGTATGCATTTAGCTTTGATATTTGACATGTTTCAGGTACGCATTTAGCTTTGATATTGAATTATGATTATGAAATTGTTTGGTTCGACTTTTGCTCTATTTGGGCTGAATACAAACATTTTTCCAATGGATTGGTTATTCTAAAAAGTGTATGGAGCTATGGACTGATTCAGTGTTGTACTATCAAAAAAATAAGAGTATCCTCAAAATCTTTTCCTCAAAATCTTTTCTAAAATATCTCAAGCTTTATTAGTGTGTAGTAAATTAGGTGCTTTTCTTATCTTACATAGTGTAATGGAACATATTGATGTTATATAAGGAACTAAAGAGGGTGATGTATGTGTAGTAGCAGTTAAGTAGACCGAGGCCCATAAAGGATGAGTACATGCGTTCACTTGGGCTTTTCAGTCACCTTTGTTGGAAGTGTAAAAGAAGAAATTTGAAAACTAACTCAAAAGGAAGAACTCAGACCCCATTTGCACATCTCTATTCTGGTGAACGACTTAACGAGGCTCAGAATATTAACTGCTCCTTAACCGCACTCAGCGACGTTATCTCTGCATTAGCAAATAAAAAGCAGTCATATTCCTTATAGGAATTCAAAGCTCACACATTTACTTCAAGACTCCTTAGGTAAATTCAAATCTCGGTTCAATTCTTGGTATATATGTAGGATTTAAAGCATTAATAGTTGTTGCAGGTGGAGAGTCTAAGACCTTAATGTTAGTTCAAATTAATTCGTCAGAACATGACTTGAGTGAGACTTTGAGCTCATTAAACTTTGCATCAAAGGAGAAAGGTAGTGTAAACCGAAAGATAAAGTATGTTTAATGGATAAAAGTAGTGGCGAAGAGGCTGTAGGTAAGAAAACGAAGAAGCAAGCATGCGTCACATCAATGTAAGTAGTTTATTGTTAATAGTTTTTATTTTAGGTAACAAACTTTGTTGGAACACATGTTCTAATTTATATTTAGACTTTGTGAACTATTTTTCATATATTTTGAAATAAAATTTCTATTTTCATTGGCACGTGTGGCTGATTGAGATCTTTTTTTCCCGTCTTTGAGCTTCGCCTTAGACTCACAACATGAATGAGAAGCCTTTTATTTTATAATTTGCTTATCAATATCTATCAGTTTTGGTCATCCGGTACGCATAAAGTACTCAGATTTTTAATCCTGACTTTGCAATATTCATTATACGTAAGTGCACAATTGACTTTGATTATAATGTGATGCTAAATGACAGCGGATCGAAGCTTGAAGGGCTTGAAGTAATGGACTACTTCGATAACCTTTGTGAATACGAACTCTTTACTGGACAATTATGCCATTACCTTTAAATATGAGGTAAAACACAATCGTTGATTATCTATCATTTCACTAATCATTTACATTGCTATTCTTAGAATATTCATGCTACCTTTCCTTTGGCATTGATGCGTTGTGATGCTATTTCTTTGTTCGATATACACCAACTCCTTGATGAAGACCTCATATGAAACCATGGTGTGGTAAGTTGCAAGGCCGGTGTTTGGGGTGTGGGGCCGGTGCTTCGGCACAGGGCCACCCTTTTTAAGGGGCCACAAATTCCACTTCAGTTTGTTATATATTACTTTAATAAATTACAAAGAGACTTATATTTACTCTTTGAAAGTTTCACTGGTTGTTTTATAGCTTTGGTTCATTAGGAATTTTGTTTCACTCACATATCTAAATTATTGACT